>PVJS01056779.1:0-12238 GCA_004027185.1 Glis glis | reverse complement strand
CCTATTTTTTATACTTTATTTTTTTATGTTTTTATTGGTGCATTGTAGTCTCACATCACGATGAGTATCAATTTGGTGTTAACATACATGCACACAGCTCTTGGTGTCCCTCCCCCCCACCTCCCCCCGCCTCCGCCCCCCACATGTAGCACTGAGAATGATATTGGTATAATCTCATATATACACATTGTTTATGACAGTAATTCCATAGATTCACTTCTTTCTTACCCTTCCCCTTCCCTTGTACCCCTTCCCTTGCACCACTGAGGGTTCTCCGTTGTCATTGGAGTCCCTTTTGTGTTTTATACTTTATTTTGAAACCGGGTCTCATGAAGTTGCGGAGGACCTCACTAATTAGCTGAGGCTGGCCGCGAACCCGGATGCTCTGGTCTCAGCCTCCCAAGTACTGGGATTACAAGTATGCTCCACTACGCCCGGCAGGAATATGCATTTTTATGAGTATGCAGGTGATCATTATGCACGAGGTCAGAGGACAGGACTTTGAGAATCATTGCTGTAGATCCCAGTGCAAAGGCAGAACTAGTTAAACCTGAAGGAGAGGATCCCCTCAGGGAGAAGTGAGAGTCAGTGCCTTTCAACAGTCAATGATGGCCAGAGACCAAATAACGGGAAAAACCCGGGTCATAATAAACACTAAGGTGGAGCATTCCTTTCCGGCAGTGACAGCCTCTCTGTAGCCAGGAGACTTGCAGTGTGATTCCATTTTCAAGTATCACTGCTCGTCTGAATCATGACTTTTGAAAGTTATTGCCAGGAGATTTAGAGTTTTAATAAAAATTTCCAGAAGCCACAGCTATTTTTTCCCCATAAGCGGCTCTCCTGATGGTCTAATAAGGTGAAGAGGTCATAGTTAGGTCAGTATTGCAGGGTGACTGAGAGGATTCAATGAATTACTCATCCACTGCTAGCTGTGTAACCTTTGGAAAGTTGTTCATCCTTTTAAATCTCAGTTTCCTCATCTATAAAATGGAGATAATAAAAAGATTTGCTTCAAAGGGTAGCTGAGAAAGTTAAATGAGATGACATCAAAGACTTCATATAATGCTTGATGCTCACCAAGAATGTTAGCTTCTTTCTATTAGCTAGTAGTATTTCAATGTCTTGAATTGGCATATTTGGATAACAAAGTAAGGCAAAAATTCATTGGCCACACCCTAATCCTTTGTTAACTGTCTTGGCTGGTCATATGATTGGCCAAAGATGTGATGTGCCTGTGAATATGCTTCTGAGAAAGTGCATGACTGATGTGAAACTAAATATTTATTAATTCAACAGACTTTCATTGTACCAGGAACTAGAGGGGGTAAAATAGATTCAGAGAACAAATGAAGAATTCCATGAGCCAGGTGCCTAGAAAGGTAAGGAAGCAGACCATATTGTGATGGACTGAGCACTAAGCCTTGGGGTACATACGAGGGACACCCAAATCTTAGTGGGGTCAGGGTAGTTGGAATAAGTGTTCTATTGGGGTAATGCCAGAGCTGAGTTCAGAAGGAAGTGCAAGAGAAACCGAGAAGGTAGAGGACGAGCATTCCCAGCAGAGGAAGAAGCCCAGACTTTTGTTTTCCATTACTTTAACAAAACACCCAATGCTAGTAATATGTAAAGAAAAGATATTTCTTTAGCTTACAGTTTTTGAGGTCCAAGAGCATGGTGCTAGCTCGGCTTCTGATGAGGGCCTCATGCCATACCATATCATGGTAGAGAAGCAGAAAGGGGAAGTAGGTGTGTGCAGAAGGAACACTTGTTTGAGAGAGGAAGCAAGAACAAATAGAGGAAGCTGAACTTGCCTTATAACAATCCACTACCACAGTAACTAACCAACTCTTTTTTTTTTTTTTTGCGGTTGCGGGGATTGAACCCAGAGGCGTTCTACCTCCGAACTACACCCCCGGCCCTATTTTTTATACTTTATTTTGAAACTGGGTCTCACGAAGTTGTGGAGGGCCTCACTAAGTAGAGAGAGAGAGAGAGAGAGAGAGAGACAGGGAGAGAGAGAGAGAGAGAGAGAGAGCTGAGTCTGGCCGCGAACCCGGATCCTCCGGTCTCCGCCTCCCAAAGTACTGGGATTACAAGAGTGCGCCACCATGCCCAGCAACTAACCAACTCTTGAGAAAATTACATTAATCCCTTCACAAGGGTGGATCCCTTATGACCAAATGACTCTTAAAGGCCCCATCACCTCTCAACATCATTAGATTGGGGACCAAGCCTCACCATGAATTTTGGCAGGGACAAACCACATCCAAATCATACACAATGCAAGGGATGAGACAAGAGAGAGCACAGTGCTTCTGGAGGGGCCCCAGGACTAGGGTAGGGCTTGGCTAGGTATGGCTAGAGAGGCAGATGGGAACAAGACTGGGAAGGCAGGGCGTGTTATTCTCAGGGAGTCATGGACTATCCTTAAGTGAGAGTGAAGGAGGTGGTGGTAGTAGCAGTGACCTGATCACAATTGTGTTTTGAAATGCTCATTCCATCTCAGGTATGAAGAGTGGATTGGAAGGAGTGGTACAGACTGAAGGCTTGGAGAATAGTTTGGACATGGTATAGGAACCCAGGAGAGAATTGGGAAGAGTCTGAACAAAGGTAGAAGGCATTGAGGGAGATTCACGAGCTAAAATTTAGGAGGCGAATTAACAGAGCTGGTTAGTTGTGTGGAGTAAGAAAGAGTAATCAAAGTGATACCCAGGGTTTTGTCTTAGACAGCATGACAGATACAGGTACCATTTCTTGAGAGAGGGGCACAGGAGATCAATTCTCCAGGGGCAGTCCTCTTTGTAACTTTTGACTTTGGCCAAAAACGTTAGCACTTTTGGCTTCAGCCCACCCATCCATCCATCTGTCCATCCATCTGTCCATCCATCCGTCCATCCATCTGTCCATCCATTCACTGTTGAACATTTATTGGTACCTACTATGGGCCAGGTGCTGTGTAGGACCAGAGGTAAGTGATGAGTATGACAGGCAGAATCACTGCCCTCACAGAATTTACATACTTTTAATAGCTTCATCAAGACTCTAACATTCAACCTCTAATCCACAGGAGACTATGTGTTTGAAATCTAAAAGCTTCTATTTGCTCCCCACCCCCTCTTTTTGAGACAAGGTCTCACTAAATTGCTCAGGCTGACTTTGAACTTGTGATCCTCCTGCTTCTGCCTCCCAAGTACCTGGAATTACAGGTGTGCACCACCCTACCTGGCCTTATTTATCCTCTTTTAACACAGGCACTTTGAAGTTAGAAGTGATTTGATTGTATTCCCATGGCCCTTTGGTTTTGCACTCTCTTAAATATTTTCACTTAATATCACTTTTGTTTCTCAGAAGAACCCTGGGTGGTAGATACTATTGCCACAAGTAAGAATTCGCAGATTGGAGTGAATTTTCCTTTGCCCCATCTTTCTTTCTTCCTTTTCCCTTAACATTATCAGCACAGTACTGCCACTATTGCCTTTTCAAAGCCTTTGGTAAGAGCCTAGAGGCAGGTTATACCCTATAGTTTGAGGCAAGAGACGTGGGCCCCTCTCTCCTTGCTAACCAGAGAGTTTAAAGGCCAGATGCTCCTCTTTTGAAGGTGTCTCCCCAGCCACTTTACTCTTAGCCCTTGTTGGAGGACTCCGCTGTTGAATGTGGCACTGGGCTTCTGTCTGGTGCATCTTGAGTTGTACAAGAATGTGGCATTTGGAAGCTGTGGGGCCAGAGTTCAGGCCTGACTTTGCCACTTACTCGACTCTTCATTTCTTCTTCTACAAAGTAGGAACATTATTCTCTACCCAAAAAGTTGTGAAGCTTCTATGGCCAATGCAAAGCACCAAGCAGGTGTTTAATGCATAGTAAGTGCTCAAGAACTGTCCCTCCTTGTTGCGAGGAGACACGGTTACTGGACAGCTCATTTCTCCCAGTAACTGCAGGGGTAAGGGCAGGAGCAGTGTGGGGGTCTATCCCAGGTGGCCAATATTTTTGAAGAAAATAAAACTCACAATGTTTTAATGACTGCTGGAATACTTTCTCTGCATCTCTCTTCCTGCGTTTGCTTTGGCCACCATTTCTTTCCCTCTCAAAATCACCTTTCAGCTAGAGATGACTAATGCTTAACCAGTTGTCCCGAGGCTGATTTCCAAGTCCATGAGACTCCTAGGTTCTTTGTCAGGCTCTGGTCTACCTAGCTGAACCCATTCTTGAGGCAGAAGATCTTCTTCTGGGCTCCATGGGGCTCTCAACCACATCAAAGAATGACAAATAACATTAGTGATACCATGGATTGACTCTATTTCTGGGTTGTCTTAATTTCTCCCCCAGATTATAAGAAAATAACACCAATTGCACACTAGTTAGTTAAATCTTTTCATTTGAAAGATGAGGAAAAAATTAGACTAATTAAAAATGTTCTTTTTTGTTTGTCAGCAATTCGGGGCTAGAATCAGTCATCATTCTGACAGCTATGAATAGCCTGTTTTCAAGGATGCCCATAAGTAAAACCAAGCTAGCTGCTGGGCATTTGTGCCAACAGAGGCAAAGCATTTAGCTCCCTCCACCACCCTGAGCTCCTGGTGGCCCTTTTCTGAGAATCAAGGAAGTTTTAAGGGCAATGGACTTTTGAAGTCGTTAAAAGTCAAAACATGAAAACATTTCTTTGGGCTTAGAAGTCTACACAGAGAACACTATAGTTATTTCTAGAAATAGAAGCCCTTGAAGTGAAGGTGTTCCTCTTTGTGGTTTGGACTTTGATAATCAGGTTCCCCGAGTGGCTCATGACTCAAATAGTTAGTTGGGCTTTCTGTGTCAGCCAGCGTTAGGTTGGGAGGCCAGGAGAAACAGATACTGCCCACAAGATGGTGTTCTGTGTTGTGTGGAGGGTTAGAACCATGTAGTGGAGGCTGTGGTAGAACAGTGGGCAGGAGACCTGCTTTCCAGCCCTAGTCTTCATATACCCCTGTGAGGGGTGCCACAAGTCACCTGGGATGCCCAAATCTTCATTCCTTTCTTTTTTTTTTTTTTTTGCGGTGCCAGGGATTGAACCCAGGGGCGTTTTACCTCCGAGCTACACCCCCGGCCCTATTTTTTATACTTTATTTTGAAACCGGTTCTCACGAAGTTGTGGAGGGCCTCACTAAGTAGCTGAGGCTGGCCGTGAACCCGGATCCTCTGGTCTCCGCCTCCCAAGTACTGGGATTACAAGCGTGTGCCACCACGCCCGGCAAGTCTTCATTTCTTTAACTTTCAGTGAAAGGCTTGGAACAACTGATTTAAAAGGTTTCTCCAGGCTCCCTGAGCCACTTGAGATAACACCATACAGGACAGGTGGGAGGACCTGTGTGCTCCACAACTGTCACCCTGTAGGAGTGTGGGCACAAGTATTACCAGAACTGCCAATTTTTTGGTGGTACTGGGGATTGAATCCAGGGCCTTCCACCTCTGAGCTACCCCCTACCCCTTTTTATTTTTTGTTTTGAAACAGGGTCTTGCTAAGTTGCCCAGGCTGGCCTCAAATCTAAGATGCTCTCGTCTCAGCCTCCCAAGTACTGGGATTACAGGCATGTGCCACTGCGCCTGGCAGAGCTGCCATTCTTTTTTTGTGTGTTTGGTACTGAGGATTGAACCCAGGGGCATTCTGCCTCTGAGCTACACCCCCAGCCCTATTTTTTATTCTTTATTTTGAAACAGGGTCTCGCTAAGTTGCGGAGGGCCTCACTAAGTAGCCGAGGCTGGCGGCAAACCTGTGATCCTCGTCTCCGCCTCCCAAGTACTGGGATTACAAGTGTGTGCCACCACGCCCGGCTCAGAGCTGCCATTCTTGAAAGAGAATCCAGAAATATATATTTTTATGTAAAATCTCTTGAATATTAGTGTTGGCAACTAATTCAACTTCTTAAGGGAAGACTGTGTAGGCCAAAACCTACACATCTAGGAAAACTATACCTAGCCAACAGGCCATTTCTGTATATTAATTATGAATTTTCATAAGATTAATATCAATGAAAAGGCAAAACAAATGATCTCCCATAATACCCTCTGAGGTTTGCTGGATTATTGGTGGAGTTATTGCCACTGCTACTGAAGATAATAGAGTAGGATCAGATTATTAAGGTAAATAATAATCTAGCAAATCAAACAGACATAGTAAAAATACAGAAAGGGCAAATGCAACTAAGGTTGAATTACAGTTGAATGATAAATGCCAGTAATAATATTGAGAATACTTTACCTGTTAACATTCTACATTATTTGAATCCCAAATCTTCATTACTTCAATACTTTATTATTTGAATCCCAAATGGAAATTTAGAAATTATGTTAACCATGGTTTATATCAAGAGTTAAAACAAGCAAGCAAGCAAGCAAACAAACAAACAAACAAACAAACAAAACAAAGCCAAGGCAGGTGGGATCTAAGGCAAGGATATCAAGTCCTAGAAGAGGCTGGCGACTGTCACCTCACAGGTACTGCAGAGGCCATCTGTGTCACCCACACATTCAGCTGCCCTGGCCTATCAGAGGGCTTGTCACCACATCTAATCCATCCTGCATGCTGTCTCCTATTCTCACTGCTCATCAGAATGGGCACTAGGTGACTCTCAGGCACGGAGTTGTGGATGGAATAATCTTTCCCCAGAGGCAGCCGTGGCCCCTTTGGTTCAAGGGAAAATGAACAGCCAGCAATCAGGAAGGAGGCTTTATAAATAGCTGTTCTTGTACTCTGAATGGGACTCTTGTGCTGGCTGCTCCTGCCAACAGATTTGTGTTGGCTCAGTGTAGTTCAGCTTCAAGGAGCAAGGTATCCCCTGGCTCTGTTCCATGCTTAGGACAAGACTGGTGTTCATGGCACTCAGAAAAATCTAGGGTGAGGAATGAAGAGAGGACTGGAGACCAGAGACCAGGAGGGAGTGGGCAGAAACACTGGGAGCAAGAAGGAGGAGCGAGCTCAAGAAGGGGTCCAAGGGAAAATAGGGCCAATAATAGAGGGAGAAACTTGCTCAGGATATATTTTATTGTATAAGTATGTAATCCTCTTTTTATTATCTTTTTTTTTATTTGTGTATGATACTGGGGATTAAACTCAGGGCATTCTACTTCTGAGCTATACCCCCAGCCCTATTTTATTTTTTATTTTAAAGCAGTCTTGTTAAGTTGTTGAGGGCCTCACTAAATTGCTGAGGCTGGACTCAAACCTGCAATCGTTCTGTCTCAGCCTTCCAAGTACTGGGATTACAGGTGTGTGCCATCACACCTGGCTTTGAAATCCTCTTAATAACCTATGAAGATCCTTCCTAAGTCATTTTCATGTGTGAAAATTTACCTGTAAAGCCACAGATGACAGATTGTTTGCATTTAAGTGGTCTTTGGGATTCCCAGACAGGGGATCACAAGTTCCAAGGAGTCTTCCAAAGCGTAAATGGAATCCATGAGTTGCTGTCAATATGTCTTAATGTAGAATAGTATTTGTGCATTAAATTATAATAAAGACCACACAGGCTAACTGATGGGTTAAATTATTTTTTTAAAACATGGAATATAATTAAATCAGTTGAATTGGTTATTGCTTGATAACCAGAGATACTGATTGAATGGCAAATAGATGTTGAATAATAAAAATGGGAAAAACACTATTTAGAATAGCTTTATAGCTGACAAAAATCTTATTCATTATGGCCTCCATGTGGGGGGGAGGAATGAATAGAAATAGTGCACTATCTGATAGTAAAAGGATGCATGCAGAACCACCTGTACCAGATCTAGCTGGCGTTTCTCTTCTAAGCCATGGCATCCTTTTCATGGTACATGTTAGGAAACTGGAATCGGTCCTTGATGATGCAGCTGGGAGATGGGGAACTGGAATGAAAACTCCAGCTCCTGACCTCCAGTCCATATCCCTTACCACTTCACTGCCCTGGCTCCCACTTCTATGCCCCAATGGCATTCAAGAGAAATGAACAGTCAACCCAAGTCACTAGAGCTAGGGACTCAAAGCTGTGGGCCATTCTCATCATGCCTGTGGGCTGGGTTTGTTCAAATCTACTACCCAGATCATGTGCATGGCCACAGGATCCCAGCTTGGTTGGCCAGCTCTGGTTGCTAGGGACTCTGTGACATTCATCAGAGTCAGTGGTCTGGGCCTTCCCATTGGTCTTTGGTTTCTATTCTTGTCCCAAAGTAACAAAGGGCCAAACCCACCCAAGAGCCTCTTGTTTAGAGCATCTTCTCCCTCCTTCAAGGTTAAGTCCAGGCTCCAAGGAATGTACGGCCTCAGAGCAGTGACTCCAACACATGTTTGTTTCTGCAGAGTATGGACATATTCCACTTTGATATGCTCTCCTGAATTCTGTCTGGCACCTGACAGTATTTCCTCCTAAGGGCAGGACTCCAAGCACGATTAAGCCTGCCAAAGTCTGAAATTGGATTCTCCCCGAGTGCTGCATATAGGAACATGCATGTACACCCGCGGGCACACACACAAGCAGCACAAGAGGGCTTCTCTGAGACTCAGGATCTGCTATCACCCAACATGCGCACACACACTGAGGACACAGGGTCTCTGCGAAGACCCTGCAGCCCATCCAGAGAACCGCCAGAATGACGTGAATCCACCACTTTGGGGTGAACCTCAGAGAGACCCTGGGGAGCAGGCAGGGAGGGAAACTGCTTGTCAGGGTTTTCCTCTCCTCTTGGAGTTTTTTTTCCAGTGGGTATCTGTCCTTGCCAGAAGAAAACAGTTCCCTTCCCCCATCAAAAAAAAAAAAAAACCCTCAGAGTTTGGCTGTTTCTTGCAATTCTTTCTCCCTTTGAAGAGTTACTCAGTTATTTGTGGAAAGAAAATCCCCTTCAGGCTGATTTGGCTAGAGCATTTATCAGCAAGCAAAGTCAAATACTGGGACAAAAAGAAATCCCTGCCTGAGGGAAAGGGGGGAGGTGGGACAGGAATGTGTGTTCCTGAGGTTCTGCAGAGATTACTTAGCTGGGCTTTACCAACGTTCATGCATTCATCAGCCCATGAAGCTCGCATTTGAAGGTGAGTGGGAACAGTTAAGACACAGGTGGGCGAGGACAACTTATTACTACTTAAGCCCTAAAGGCCTTAGAAGATAGCTGCTTTGCTGGAACTGAGCCTCTTGTTGAGGATGGCTACTTCCTGGGTCCTGACCAATCAAGGCTAAACTGCCTGGGGGAGCAGAGACAAAGCCCTGAAGGGTCCGTGCTTCACCCTGCTGAGATTGCCAGGTGGGCCCCAAGGGGTGCCAGCAGAGGTCGGACTCTGTCCTTCTCCAGCTCAACCTGCCCCTCAGCTGTTGGGAATAATCTCCCTTCCCACTCATCAAGTGTTTACTGCATGCCTGAACTGCACAGCTACTGTACACACCACAGGGTGCCCCTTCATTGGATCCTTACATCCACCTTCCATGGTAGGTACTACAGGGCCATTTGAGACTGTTCTTTTCAGATGCAAAGCTAGACAGGGAATGGTATCATGGAATCAGGGGATGTAGGCTGAACGTGCCTGCTCTCATCCCTCCCTCCCACAAGCAGCCTTTCTGAACACAGCACCCAACTTATGATAGGTCGGGTTACAAAAGTTCCTTGGTTAAGCCGGTTGTTTGTCACTCTGAGCACATTTCCCCATAGAAACAATATTATGTTGAGGTTGGGTTCCCAAACTAACTCACAAACACCAATTAACCCTCTTGGTACCCAAAGTATGATGTCTAGTTTTAGAGGCAGGTTAGTGGAGTTGAAGGAGCTCTGGTTAGAAGCCAGATAGGCCTGGGTTCAAGCCACAGTTCAGTCATTTACTTGCTATACGGCCTTGGGTAAGTCGTTTAGTCTCTTTCTCTTAGTTTCTTCATCTTTGAATTGGAATAATAATTACCTTCCTTGCCGGGGTCATTTTGGAATATTAAGAATGAATATATATATATATGTGTGTGTGTGTATATATATGTATATATATTCATATGTATTCAAATATATATTCAAATAAAGACAAAATAGAACTTCATTGCCATGTATAAATCTGGCCTTGTGGCCACATGGATTCTAAGTTCTCACTTGAAATACAAGTAGCGTGTCTTTCCTGCTGAATTTGAATTGGCGATCTTTGCTTTCCTCAACTTCCTGGGAATGAAAGATGGAGACTCTTCTACACTAAAGTCCCTGGTGGTACCCCTTAAGTCTGGGCTGTATTCTTACCAGGATGGGGCCAGAGATGCCAGAGGGAAAGTGAGAAGCAGCAGAGGAGGAAATACATACTTAGGTATGTATCATATTTCTTTCTTTTACTATCATGAAACTCCAGGATGGTCAGGTGACCTCCTCCTAAGTTTCCTGTGCCTTGTACACCATCAACCAGTTAGACACCTCCTGGTCAGACAAAGTCCAGAATAAGTCCTTTCCTCTTTGTTTCCCCTGCCTCTCAAGTCATAAAATTGTTGCAAGGCAAGTCAAAAATTCATTAAAGGGGCAAATGCTTAGATAAATACTCCCTTGCCTTCCCTTCCATTATTTTCCCTCCCCTTCCCATCCCTTTCTTATTCTATCTTCCTTTTGTGCCAGTTTAAAAAATCTTAAATAGGAAAGCATCAGCCAGAGCCTCACTCTGCCGGAGAAGCTGTGGTATACACTGCCAGCAAAATCTTTTCGATTTCGTCCTTTTGAAAATCTCAGCCATATGCTCTCTGCTTTGCTTCCACTCTGACGTTTGTGACTTCTTATACTTGTGTGTGCGTTCCTAACACCCATTCCTGTGACTGTGATTTATGTGAGCATGTCATCCCTCGTCAATGCCTAGCGCTGCTCTGAGGTTGTGTGCTCTCCCCCACCCTGTCTCCACCTGCTGTCTCTAAGGTCATGCTCTCCCCTAATGAACACAGCTCGCTCAGTGCACCCCTCTCACTGTGCAGTTGGCAAATGTGTCACAGCTGTAGGTGTGGCCCCGGTGTTCCTCCCTGCCAATTCCTCAGGAGAACTGGTTGGCACTACCTCTGCCATGCCTCTTATTTCTAGCTCACACCTGCTGCCCCTCTGTGGGCTGTGATTTTAGAGTTTCATTTGAACATTCTATACTTTATCCCCCATAAATCTCATTTTAAAGCTCTCCTGGTTTGGTCTTCAAGTCTCTGGCCAAAAATATTCCTCTTGGTTTATGTGACAAGCTCCTGATTCCTTGCCAGGGCTTCTCATTCCAGCATCGAAATCCTTGGTCTAGAACAGTTGCTCTCAGAATGGCTATAGAGCAGCTCTTTGTTCCCCATAGGTGCCCATTTCTTTTAAAATACTTAATTCTGCTTTTGCATGATTTAAGTAGGTTAGGATCTATATTAAAGGTGCAACAATATTCTATAGAACAGAAATATGTTTAACTTAGACTCTCCCGAGTATACTTGATGATTGAACACCCCCACTTTCCCCACCCCTGCCATCTTCCTGTCAATTTCCTTTTACCATCTATGGGATGCACAGTAACCAATGCTACTTGCTGTAATACATGCTGAAAGAAGATGACTTAAGTAACTACCTCCACTGGTTCATCATGAGCTGCACCTCACCATGAGTTTGTTAGCTGTCTGTCCTCCCTCTCCAGAAGATCCAAATCTGTCCTCCTTGGGCAGAGACTCAAGCTTTTACATTTTCCCCCAAACATGGATTGGGCATTTCCTCTTTATTTCCATGTTGTACATTTTTTTAAAATGGTACTGGGGCAGTATGCCTCTGGGCTATACCCCCAGCCCTTTTTATTTTTTATTTTACTTAGGGTGTGTGTATGTGTGTGTGTGTGTGTGTGTGTGTGTGTGTGGTATTGGGGATGGAACCCAGGGGCCTTCTACTTCCAGGCTACACCCCCAGCCCTATTTTAATATTTTATTTGGAAACAGGGTCCCACTAAATTGCTGAGGCTGGCCGCGGACCTGCAATTCTCCTGTCTCAGGCTCCCAAGTTACTGGGATTATAGGTGTGCAGCCATTGCACCTGGCTCTTTATTTTTTATTTTGAAACCGGGTCTCCCTAAGTTGCTGAGGGCCTCACTAAGTTGCTGAGGCTCGTCTTGAACCTGTGATCTCCTGTCTCAGTCTCCCAAGTATTGGGATTACAGGCGTGTGCCACCATGCCCGGCTCCATGTTATATCTATTTCTTAATCAGACTCTGCTTTACATTCTCTTTGTCTTTCTGAGTCCTTTTTCTTTTTGGATCTTATCTTTTTTTTTTTTTTTTTTTTTTTTTTTT
>PVJS01056778.1:0-12168 GCA_004027185.1 Glis glis | reverse complement strand
AAAAAAAAAAAAAAAAAGGAACCTGGCTTCAAATCCCAGATTCACTACCTCCTAGTATGGGGAAACCACTCTCCATGTAATAACACTGCACCTCTCCTCCAGGTTGGCGGAGTCCGCAGTTCCCTTTCTCACTCCCACTGTTGCAAACTCAGCTTCTTGAGTGGCAGCTATTCCCCTCTGATGGACTCAGGCAGCAACTTGGCTCCCTAGGCAGCTGTCTTCTGTGCCTGACACCCCACCCTTGGGGTTTCTGAGCTGAGCAAGGATCCTTGGACTCCCTGTGAATGACCTGCTAGGAATGCCCTTCCCTGCAAGGAGACAAAGGCTGCCCCATGCTCTTAATCTAAGGTGTCCCCAGAGGAATGGGCCTGGTGGGTTCATCTTTGGGGATACCCGCGTTCTTCCACAGAGCTGAATTAATTGTGCAAAGGGCCTGACTGAGGCCTTGCGCATCTCAGGTTCTAGGGCTCTGTGGGTCCTTTGCCCTCCTGGTTTACAGGGCACTTACTGTCCTTGGCCCTTCTGTTTCCTCTGTGTATGGAGGGGGGCGAGTACTGGGGATTGAACCCAGGGGTATTCTACCACTGAGCTACACCCCCAACCCTATTTTATTTTGAAATAGGGTCTCATTGTGGTGCACACACCTGTAATCCCAGTACTTGTGAGGCTGAGACAGGAGGGTCACAGGTTTGAGGCCGGCTTCAGCAACTTAGTGAGACTCTGTTTCCAAACAAAAAATGAAATGAAATAAAATAAGGCTGGGGGTGTAGATCAGAGGTAGAACATTCCTGGGTTCAATCCACAGTACTGCAAAAAAAAAAAAAAAGAAAGAAAAGAAATAGGGTCTCACTAAGTTGCGGAGGGCCTCACTAAGTTACCGAGGCCGACTGTGAACCTGTGATCCTCTTGTCTCAGCCTCCCAAGTACTGGGATTACAGGGGAGTGCACCATGTCCCCTTCCTCTGTTTCCTTTGACATCCCTGCCCCTCCCCCTCACCTTGTTGGGGAATGGTACCCCTGTAGCTACAGCTATTCATTCTGTGGGCCAAGGACACAAAGGCAAGTTTCTCAGGGTCAGTCACACTTTATTAGATACATTGAAGGCTGAATGGGGCCTCAGTGCCTTTGGTCCTCTTCAGCCAGGAGAGAGCAGACTCCACAAGGGGTTCCCAGGGTTCAGGGCAGGAGAACACACCTGACCTCCAGCCAGCCAGCCTTTCAGGGTGTCTCGGGGGCTCCCTGAAGTCTGGGGCCTGGCGGGGAGGGTGGGGTTAGGAGAGGGTGCTCCAGGGAGCCTCCTTGGCTCTGGAACTAGGCTGGTGACTTTTGAAGAACAGGCTCTAGAGTAGCCAGCCTCGTTGGAGAAGGCCTGGGCTTCCGAAAGGCAGTGGCCTGTTTTGGTGCCCGAGGTGGAGACCTTGAACCTTGAGTGAAGCTTGGTGAGTGGAGGCTTGCAGACCTGAGGCTCCCAACCTGGGTGGGTGTGCCTGGGGCTGCATTTCCCATTGCCCGAGTGCCTGGGGCTTGAGCTGCTGGGGTCTGGGCTGCCTGCACTTGACGCCCACGACCCCGAGCCTGAGAGGCCTCTCCCTGAGGCCCTGCTTCCTCCCGCCTTCTTTCTGGCAACAGATGCAATGCCTTGGCCTGGCCCCGCGGCAGGCGGAGGCCGAAGCCGATGCCTATGCGGAGTGGCCCAGAGTCCTGGCCCTGCACACCATGCAGTAGTTGGGGGAAAGCAAGCAGATGGGGTCCAGTCTTGTACCTGGGGATGGGACAAGAGGGACTGCGGGGCTGGAGGCACACCAGGCATATGGGATACTCTACGACTGGGGCCTGACCGGTGGTGCCTAGCCACAGGCGCTGCAGAAGCAGGAGCCGCAGGTCGTGCGCAATACGGCGGTGCCCCAGATGCTCCACCAGGGCCTGGGCCAGGGCCCCTGGGTCCCTGAACTCTGCAGGGTCCCTCTTGCTTGGCACGCATCCCCCCACGACTCCAGGGGACCCGGAGTCCTTGTACTGAGGCCAGTGCCATGTCTGCCTGCTGGAGTGGATCCCTGGAGAAGGTAGGCTGGGGCTGGGGGAGGCGAGGGTGGAGCTAGGTATGTCTTCCAGGCGGGAAGGAGACTGGCAACCTGAGTGGGGAGACTTCCGTGGCAGGGAAGGAGAGGAGAAGGTAAGAGGAGGAGAGGGGTACTGTTGGGGGTTGGAGGGAGAGGAGGAACACGAAAGGGAGATAGAGGGGTAGATCTGGTGAAAGAAAGTGGGGGAGCTTTGGGGAGAGGAAGAGTAAGAATAGAAAGCAAAGTCAGAATTTGAGTCAGAAGAATAGAAAGGGTCAGGAGAGTGGGACTGTGGAGGAGGGGAGAAAGGGAGGTGGGACTGCCTGGAAGAGGAGCAAGGTGGGTGGGGGGACAGAGGCTGTAGGTTGGGGGGAGGGGAGTCCACAAGTTGTGAGAGGCCCCGAGGGGGGTGCCCAGGGGACACTGCCTTCTGTAGCAGCACCGAGTCCTTGTTTTGAGGCAACATTGCCTTGAATCAAGAAGGTACTGGGGAGCGGAAACCAAGGATAGCGACCTAGCAGAGTCAGGACCAGTATCTCCGAGGCTAGCTGTGGCTGAGAATCAAGGCTGCCTCCGTGCGCAGTGTGACTCCAGCCTGGTGTTGCTGTGGGCATTGGCTGCAGGCCGAGGACACCCAGCCCTTCGGCCCTGGGCTCCCGTGGTGCTCAGACGGAATCCTGGGTCTAAGCTTGACTTCTCACTTCTTTGGAGAGTCAGCCATTGATGAGGAATATATGGGGATGGCGATTGAGAGCAGCCTCCTGGGAGCCGAGGGGCAGCTGTGACTACCTGGATGGGGCAGGGAGGAAGACAGAGCCCAGCGGACCTGCAGATAAAGAGACAGAGCTCAAGATATGGGGAGGACTGGACCATTTCTGGCTCTGCCTCAGGTGCCCAGGTTCAGGCTGAACTCACCAAGACCGTTAATGCTTGTCACCTTTAGAGTCAGAAGAGCTGGCAGAATGCTCCAGGAAGGTGAGAAGTGGAGAGGAGGGAGTCAGAGGAGGGGACTTTGGGGATGGGGACTGAGATGGGAACAGGAATGGGGGTGTTCTGGTGCTCTGAGACCTTACCAATGAGGACTCCTCTGGGCTGTTTCACAGGGCACTTCAGCAAAGAAGAACCTGGGGAGGAGAGGAGCAGAGTCACCAAATGGTGGGTACACCTCCCTCTGCCCCCCAGCATCTCTCACCCTAAACTCACTCTGACCCAGACTTCTATCTGTGTGCTGCCCTCAGTCCTCCTTCAGCCAGGCGGAGGTCTTCTGTCTTACAGGTTTTTGTCCTCTGACTGCTGACTCAACGATTCCGCGAGCATTCTGGTTTTGTACCAATTGGATTCTCCTGGTCCCGTCGCCCCTAATGCTGATGTCTTTTAGCTCAGCCTGGCCCTGGCTGAGATGGCTTATCACACCCAGCCGCAGTGGGGCCAGCTGGTAAAAGCCTCTGGTACACTGGGACTTTGTCTAAGGGGCGGCGTTGCCGCCCCCTATGAGAGCTGGGGACCCCATTCCCTGGGGGCAGTTCTCCCTGGCATCAGCTGCCTGTGTCACAAAGGTCAGATGCTGACATCATAGAATCTTCTCCTCAAAGCTCTGGGCACTTCTGTCAGGGATCACGCCAAGGCTGGTCCTTGACAAAACTGTGAAGCAGGCAAAATTGCCGGTGTACTCTGTCCCCCCACCTGTTCAAATGCTTTACAGGGCTCCCCACTTCCGCCATCCGTTGTTCAGAGAGCCCTCCTTTCAACTTCCTCTTTTCCTCTGGTTTCTGAGGAGTGGCTCATACTCCATGCTCCCCCCCCCCCGCCTAGGGATATACTTATGTTTTAATAACTATTTTCTTAACACCTTTATTGAGATGTAATTCACATACCATACAATCCACCCATTTAACATGTCCAATTCAGTGTGTTATATATTCACAGGGTTGTACAGCCATCTCCACAATCTAATTTTAGAACATTTTTAGTCCTCCCCAAAAAAGAAATCCCATATTCATTAGCAGTCACACCATTCTTTACCCCCCACTGCCCCAGGAAAGCACACATCTACTTTGTTTCTGTGAATGTGCATATTCTAGACATTTGATATAAGTAGCCTTTATTTTTGGCACTAGGAATTGAACCTAGGCTGTTCTACTTTTGAACTACACCCCCAGCCCTTTTTATTTTGAAACAGTCTAAGTTGCTGAGGCTGGCCTGGAACCTGCGATCCTCCTGTTTCAGTCTCTTGGGATTACAGGCGTGTGCCACCACACCCAGCTTATAAGTGGCCTTTTATGTCTGGTTTCTTTCACTTCGCATGTTTGAAAGGTTCATTCATGTTGTAATATGTATCATTACTTCATTCCTTTTTTTTTTTTTGCAGTACTGGGGATTGAGCCCAGGGACATTCTACCTCTGAGCTACACCCCCAGCCTGCTTTTTTATTCCTTACTTTTGAAACGGTCTCACCAAGTTGCGGAGGGCCTCACTAAGTAGCTGAGGCTGGCCGTGAACCTGGATCCTTCAGTTTCAGCTTCCCAGGTACTGAGATTACAAGCGTGCGCCACCACGCCCAGCTCATCATTCCTTTTTATTGCCAATAATATTCTGTTGCATGGATAGACCGTATTTTGCCTATTTGTTCCTTAATTCATAGAAATTTTGGCATTCATGAATAACAGTGATATGAACATTCTCAGAAAAGTTTTGTGTGGACATGCATTTCTTTCCTTTTTTCTTTCTTTCTTTTTTGTGGTACTGGGGATTAAACCCAGGGGCATTCTACCTCCAAGCTACACCCCCAACCCAATTTTTATTTTTCGTGTTGAAACAGGGTCTTGCTACATTGCTGAGAGTCTCGCTTATTGCTGATGCTATCCTTGAACTTGCAATCCTCCTGTCCCAGCTTCCCAAGTACTAGGATTACAGGCATGCATTACCACTCCTGACTGGACATATATTTATTTTCTTTCTTTCTTTTTTTATGCGATACTGGGTATGGAACTCAGGGGCCCTCTACCATTGAGCTGCACTCCCAGCTCTTTTTTTTTTTTTTTTTGTGGGTGGCACTGGGGATTGAACCCAGGGGCATTCTAGCTCCAAGCTCCACCCCCAGCCCTATTTTTTATTCTTTATTTTGAAACAGGGTCTCACTAAATTGTGGAGGGTCTCACTAAGTAGCTGAGGCTGGCCGCGAACCTGGATCCTCCTGTCTCAGCCTCCCAAGTACTGGGATTACAAGCGTGTGCCACCACGCCTGGCTCACTCCCAGCTCTTTTTATTTTTATTTTGAAACAAGGTCTTGCTAAGTTGCTGAGGCTGGCCTCCAACTTTCAATCCTCCTGTCTCAGCCTCTCAAGCACTGCAATTCCAGGTGTGTGTCACCATGCTTGGCTTGGACATATATTTTCATTTATCAATTTTTTCCAGGTACTGGGGATTGAACCCAGGGGTGCTATACCACTGAGCTATATCCCTAGCCCCACACGAAAGTTTTAAATTTGATGAATTACCTATTTATCAAATTATCTAATTTATCTATTTTGTCTTTTCTTGTTTGCTTCTGGTGTCTTATTTAAGAAACCATTGTTTAAACCAAGGTCACAAGGATTTCCTCTGTTTTCTTCTAAGATTTTTATAGTTTTAGTTCTCACATTTAGGTCTTGACAGAGATTCTTCGGCCAAACTTTAGTAAGGCTTTTGAATCTTCTACTAGGCCCATCTGTTCACGTCCTTGTAAAATCCAGTTTTAGCAAAGAACTCTGCCAACTCAGTTTAGCTGAAACCTCCATCCTCGGTATCTCGCCATCCTCAATATCTAGTCAGGTTCCTCAGCCTCCACCATCCTCCAGGTGATGTCTGATCATCCCAGCCTGCCTTCAGCTAGAATCCTGTTAAGTTGGTTTACCCAGAATCCTCTTACTCCTGATGTTTCCTCTTAAGTACTCTTCCCTATACCACCCCCATACTGCTCCTGGGCTAGAAATCCCTACCTGCTGTGTTGGGAATTGAGCCCCATCTCCTTTCTCCACTGCAAGACCCTGCTGCAGTCATGTTCATATCTATAGCAGTGGTCCTGATTAAGTGTTTCTTACCATGCTTTAACAAGTGTTATTGAATAATTTTTTTAACAGTCTATGATCCATTTTGAGTTCTTTTTTTTGGACATGGTCAAAGGTAGGGGGTCCAACCTCATTCTTTTTTTTTTTTTTTGGTGTGTGTGTGTATGTGTGTGTGTATGTGTGTTGCACTGGGGACTGAACTCAGGGGAGTTCTACCTCCAAGCTACACCCCCAGCCTCATTTTATTTTTTATTTTGAAACAGGGTCTTGCTAAGTTGCTGAGGCAGGTCTCCAACCTGTGATCCTCCTGTCTCAGCCTTCCAAGTACTGGAATTACAAATGTGCGCCATCACACTCGGCTTCCAACTTCATTCTTTTGCGCATGAATGTTCAGTTGTCCCAACACCATTTGTTCAAGACTATTCTTTCGCACCAGGCGTGGTGGCGCACGCTTGTAATCCCAGTACTTTGGGAGGCAGAGACCAGAGGATCCGGGTTCACGGCCAGCCTCAGCTCGCTCGCTCTCTCTCTCTCTCTCTCTCCCTCTCTCTCTCTCCCTCTCTCTCTTTCTCTCTCTCTCTCTCTCTCTCTCTCTACTTAGTGAGGCCCTCCGCAACTTCGTGAGACCCGGTTTCAAAAATAAAGTATAAAAAATAGGGCCGGGGGTATAGCACGGAGGTAGAACTCCCCTGGGTTCAATCCCCGGTACTGCAAAAAAAAAAAAAAAAAGACTATTCTTTCCCCATTGAACGTCTTGGCACACTTGTCAAATATCAGTTGATTATTATATTTGTTACCTGTTGCTTCTGTACCAAATTACCTCACACTTGGTATCTTAAAACAACACAAAACCATTATATCAGCGGGGCTGCATTTCCTTCTGGAGGCTGTAAGGGAGAATCTATTTCCCTGCCTTTGATAGTCTCTAGAGCTTGCCCTTTGCTATGGTTTGGATATGGTCTGAGTGTATCACCCCAAGGGTTCATGTGCTGGAAGCTTGATTCCAGTGTAGTGGTGTTGGGGTGGAGGGACCTTTAAGAAGTAGGGTCTAGCCGGGCTTGGTGACACATGCTTGTAATCCCAGTACTTGGGAGGCTGAGATGAGAGGATCACATGTTCGAGGCCAGCCTCAACAACTTAGCAAGACTCTGTTTCAAAATAAAAAGGGTGGAGGGCTATAGCTCAGAGGTAGAATGCCCATGGGTTCAATCCCCAGTACCAAAAAAAAAAAAAAGTATGACGTAGTGCAAGGTAGTTAGGTCTCGGAAGGGCATCATGTTGGTCTTGAGGAGTGAGTTCCTCTAAGCATGAGCTGTTATAAAGAGGGTAAGTTTGGCCTCTGAATTCTCTGGCTTCCCGTCTCACCATGTCTTCTGTCTTGCATGTCTGTTGCCATTGTTATTTCATCTTCCCCGAGACTCTTACCAGAGGTCAAACAAATGGGGCCACCCAATCTTGGACTTTCAGCCTCCAAAACTATGAGCTTGTCTTCCTCTTTTCTTTATGAGGTACCCAGACTCAGGCTTTTGTTGCTGTTACTGTTTTGGTACTCCCAGTCCTTTTTATTTTGAAACGGGGTCTCACTAAGTTGCTGAATCTGGCCTGGAACCTGCAGTTCTCCTGTCACAGCCACACCAAGTACTGGGATTACAGACGTGCACCACCATGCCAGGCTCAGACTCACATATTTTATTTTTGCAACTGGACAAAGACACCCACATTCCTTGGTTCGTGGTTCCCTCCCACATCTTCCAAGCCAGCACCATCATTTCTCTACCCCTGTTCTTCCATAGTCACATCTCCCTCTGACTCTGAACTCTTCTGCTTCTTCAACTTTTAAGGACCTTTTTAATTACACTGGGCCCAGCCAGATAATCCATGATAATCTATTTTAAAGTCAGTTTGATGTAGAATAGAAGAAATAAATAAGTAGAAAGGAGACAGGAAGGAAATGTAAAATATAGTTTTATTTATTTTTATTTATTTATTTATTTATTTTTTGCGGTACCGGGAATTGTACCCAGGGGTGTTCTACCTCCGCGCTACACCCCCGGCCCTATTTTTTTTTATATTTTATTTTGAAACTGGGTCTCATGAAGTTGCGGAGGGCCTCATTAGGTAGAGAGAGAGAGAGGGAGAGAGAGAGAGAGAGAGAGAGAGAGCGAGCGAGCTGAGGCTGGCCGCGAACCCGGATCCTCCGGTCTCCGCCTCCCAAAGTACTGGGATTACAAGCGTGTGCCACCACGCCCAGCTTAAAATATGGTTTTAATATAAGAACCTGGTGCTAAAGTGCCTCAACCTTTACTTCCCAAACCAGTTCTCACCCAAATTTCTGGGAAATCTGTAGATCCTAGAGTTAACTGAAAGAAACTATAATTGCCCTGTACATTGTTAAGAAGACAGATATGATATAATATCTTGAGACACCTATGATTTAGGACACTCGCCAGCTTATCTGTTAATCAGATAATGAAGATCTCAGTCAGCCTGCGGACTCTACGACTAACCAGACCACCATCCCTAGTACCACAAAATAAATAAATAAATAAATTAATTAATTAATTAATTAAATGCCATTTCTTACTTTTTCTTATTTGCCTTGCTAGAGTCTCCAGCACAACAATGACTAGAAGTCATATGAGTGGTCATCCTTGTCTTGTTCCTGATCGTACAGAGGAAGCATTTCGTGTTGTACCATTAAGCATGGTGTTAGCTGCAGGTTTTTCATAGATGCTCCTTGTCAGGTTGAGGAAGTTCCCATCTGCTCCTAATTTGCTGGATGATTTTATCATAAAAGGATGTTGGATTTTGTCAAAAGCCTCATCTGCATCTGTTGAGATGATCATGTGGTTGTTGTCCTTTATTCTATCAATATAGTACATTACATTAATTGATTTTCGGGTGTTAAACCAAACCTGCATTCTTGGTAAAATCCACTTGAACATGGTGTATAATCCTTTGTCTATATTGCTGGATTCTGCACGTTAGTATTTCGTGTTGGATTTTTTTTTTTTTTTTTTTTTTTTGGTGGTACTGGGGATGGAACCCAGGGGCATTCTGTCTCTGAGGTACATCCCCAGCCCTATTTTTTATTTTTATTTTGAAAAAGTGTCTCACAGCCGGGCGTGGTGGCGCACGCTTGTAATCTCAGTACTTGGGAGGCAGAGACCAGAGGATCTGGGTTCGCGGCCAGCCTCAGCTACTTAGTGAGGCCCTCCGCAACTTCGTGAGACCTGGTTTCAAAATAAAGGATAAAAAATAGGGCTGGGGGTGTAGCTCGGAGGTAGAATGCCCCTGGGTTCAATCCCCGGTACTGCAAAAAAAAAAAAAAAGTGTCTCACTAGGTTGATGAGAGTCTCACTACTTGCTGAGGCTGTCCTTGAACCTGTGATCCTCCTGACTCAGCCTCCCAAGTTCTGGGATTACAAGCATGTGCCACCACGCCCAGTGTTGGTTTCTAATTTAATGCTATCGTGGTTGAACATACTTTGTATGATTTCAGTCCTTTTAAATCTACTGAAACTTGCTTCATGGCCTAACATTGGTCTATTCTGGAGGATGTTTCATCTGCACTTTAGAAGAATGGATATTGTGTTGTTGAGCAGAGTGTTCTTTGATGTCTTTAAGTTTAGTTGGTTTATATTGTTGCTCAAGTATTTTATCTCGTTATTGATTTTCTGTCTAATTATTTGGAGTGTGTGTGTGTGTGTGTGTGTGTGTGTGTGTGTGTGGTGCTGGGGATTGACCAGGGACATTCTACCTCCAAGCCACATCCCAGATCTATTTTATTTTTTATTTGGAAACAGGGTCTCACTAAGTTGCTGAGGCTGGCTTCGAACATGCAATCCTCCTGTCTCAGCCTTCAAAGTAGTGGGATAACAGATGTATGCCACCACACTTGTCTTCAATACTATAATTTTTGGGGGGGCTACTCGGGATTGAACTTGAGGGCATTATACCTCCGAGCTACACTCCTAGCCTGATTTTTTTTTTTTTTTTTTTGCGGTACCGGGGATTGAACCCAGGGGCTTCTACCTCCGCGCTACGCCACCGGCCCTATTTTTTTTTATACTTTATTTTTGAAACCGGGTCTCACGAAGTTGCGGAGGGCCTCACTAAGTAGAGAGAGAGAGAGAGAGAGAGAGAGAGACAGGGAGAGAGAGAGAGAGATTGATCGATCGATCGCATGCACGCACATGCGCGCTGAGGTTGGCCGCAAACCCGGATCCTCCGGTCTCCGCCTCCCAAAGTACTGGGATTACAAGCGTGCGCCACCACGCCCGGCTTTCCTAGCCTGAATTTATTTTCATTTTGAAACAGGGTCTCGCTACTCACTAGGTTGATGAGAGTCTCACTACTTGCTGAGTCTGTCCTCAAACCCGTGATCCTCTTGTCTCAGCCTCCCAAGTACTGGGATTACAGTCATGCGCCACCATGCCTGGCTTGAATACTACAATTTTAAGATAAAATCGACAAGGCATGATCTTGCCATGAGTTCTTCACCTGGATGCACGACAAGCCTGCAGTCTTTAGTAAGGCTGTCCAGGATTAGCATTTTCAGGACTCTCCCGCCCTCAGGAATAATGCTTCCTTAGGTGCTGAAGGATCAAAGAGTCAAGGTCATTAGGTAAAAATTCTTAATACTGCCTCTTCTCTATTCTACAGTTAATCTAAATTCAGACTCTCCCAGAGAAGACCAGTGCCAAGATTTGCTCTCAACAGAAATGTATGTGAGGGATGAGGTAGCCTACCAATGGTCATCCTGTGGTGCCTGAATTAAAGGAGGCTTTAGTCATTAAAGCCTGATATCAATATTTCTTTTATTTTTTTGGTACTGGAGATTGAATCCAGGAACATTCTACCTTGGAGCTACACTCCTAGTCCTGTTTTATTTTTCATTTTGAAACAGGGTCTCACTAAATTGCTGAGGCTGACCTTGAACCTGGAATCCTCCTGTCTCAACCTCTCAAGTACTGGGACTATAGGCTCCACCACACCGGGTTCTACCACACCTAGTGGATCCACCACACCTGGATCTTTTTAACTTTTTTTTTCTTTTTTTTTGTGGTACTGGGGATTGAACTCAGGGTCATTCTACCTCCAAGCTACACTCCCAGCCCTATTTTTTTATTCTTTATTTTGAAACAGGGTTTCACTAAGTTGTGGAGGGCCTCACTAAGTAGCTGAGGCTGGCCACAAACCCGGATCCTCCGGTCTCAGCCTCCCAAGTACTGGGATTACAAGCATGCACCACTACACCCAGATTCTTTTTAACTTTTGACTTTGTGAAAGACTCTGTGGGGGGAGTGTGTGGGGGGGTGTGTATGTGTGCACACGCACGCACATGTTCTAAAGGTTTTTTATTTTTTTTATCCCAGGGAAATTCATCATAATAAAATTAGGAATTAGGAATAAGTAAGAGATATAACAGCTGGGCGTGGTGACACACGCTTGTAATCCTAGTACTTGGGAGGTTGAAACATGAGGATCACAGGTTCAAGACCAGCCTCAGCTACTTAGT
The DNA here is from genome assembly GCA_004027185.1 of Glis glis. NCBI lineage: Eukaryota > Metazoa > Chordata > Mammalia > Rodentia > Gliridae > Glis > Glis glis. Next base: position 541 of record PVJS01056778.1, on the reverse strand, counting down.
GAGGCCCTCTGCAATTTAGTGAGATCTTGCTTCAAAATAAAGAATAAAAGCTGGGCGTGGTGGCGTACGCTTGTAATCCCAGTACTTTGGGAGGCGGAGACCGGAGGATCCTGGTTCGCGGCCAGCCTCAGCTCTCTCTCTCTCTCTCTTTCTCTCTCTCTCTTTCTCTCTCTCTCTCTCTCTCTCTCTCTAACTTAGTGAGGCCCTCCGCAACTTTGTGAGACCCGATTTCAAAATAAAGTATAAAAAGTAGGGCCGGGGGCGTAGCGCGGAGGTAGAATGCCCCTGCGTTCAATCCCCGGTACCGCAAAAAAAAAAAAAGAATAAAAAATTGGGCTGGGGGTGTAGCTCAGAGGTAGAATGCCCCTGGGTTCAATCCCCAGTGCCACAGAGAGAGAGAGAGAGAGAGAGAGAGAGAGAGAGAGATTGAGGGATAGCTTGTATAAAATGGGAGCAGGGCACTTATGAAAGGTAGGAAAAGCAAACTAGGAAAAATTTCAGCCATATCAGTTTTAGGCAGGAGGAATATGCAAGTTGAGGA
>PVJS01056777.1:0-12239 GCA_004027185.1 Glis glis | reverse complement strand
TGAATTGCACTTAAAGCTTCAACTCTATTGCTTAGAGGAAGGCAAATAATAATTCAGGAGTTAAGAGTCTTTGCCAATCTGTCCCTTAGCTGCTGTGGAGGCCACAGAATAGAGGCCTCCTTAAAGCCTTCTTTTAAGGAATGAAAAATGGGAGATGCAAATCACACACACACACACACACACACACACACACACACACACGCCCACACACACACACGCACACACTGTTCTATAGAATGCATACAATATGGCTGGCTTTAATATAAATTATAAAAAAAATGTTGCTCTATAGAACCAACAATCAAAAGACAACATTGAGATTTAAGAGTTGAAGATATGCATTTGCCACTAGGAGCATTAATCTTCTGCTATAATTCTTATCTCATGAAATTTTTATTATTAAAAAATCTAACAGTTCAAAAGTATATTCATTGGTTCAGCTTTGGGAACTCATATATCTTCTAGGAGAAAAATGTTGACTGAACATACTTCAAAGGCAGAAAATTAAGTATTATAATAATAAATCCTTCAATGTCCTCCTCTCAGTCCCTAAACAAATAAATAAATACAGAGAATAATTGTATGATTGCTTCTTAATACCCTAGACAACACCTCCATGCATGCATTTTTTACATGCTATTTTGTGGGTATGTAATATTGTTCCCTATCTGCCTGCAAGTCCTTCTCACTCCTTGATATAATTCTGCCACAGCTTCAAGCATGGCATCTCCCATGACCCCTGAGCTAGGTATAAAGTAGTCTCCCTCTCAGCCCCTTCTTCTGTTTTTTGTTGGTTTTCTCTATTCTTTTCTCTTTCTATTCTCATTGTTGCACCTTCTAGAGTCCTCTGTTAAGGACTCATCATACTGTATTCTAATATTCATTTCTTTGACCCTCAAATGGCTAATCAACACATTGCTTAATATGAGAGGTACATACCTGTAAAGTACACAATAAATATTTGCCCAATGTGAATAATAGATATTTTATAAAAACACAGATTCAGTTAAATATTTTGGTTTGTTATAGATCATTTTATAAATCTAAATGTTTAAGATGGAATTTTTGAGATAAATAAATCACTTGAATGCAAGGGATTTATTTGTAAACCATGGGAGGGGCGTGGAGAAGAGTGGTGGTTGAGGGAACAGATTCAATTAAAGTTTTTAATTATCTGATTAGAATTGTACATCACTGGACCTCAACCTTGCTAGATAAGTGTGAAAAACTGCAAAAAGCAAACCTCATAATGCAGGATCAAAACTACCACTGATAACAGAGGAATCGATATAACCCACCTTCAGACTACGGATGCACTTACTGGATAACCACAACTTAACTTGTACTGCAGCACCTATTTTGGGCTCACACCAACATGTTGATGCATTTATAACCCAGCTCAGGCTATTCTTCCAATGTCAGCTAATTTGGGAATACCAGTGAGGCCACAAGCTATAAGCTAAGGTAAGAGTGAGTAGTTCAAGGGAATGATGTGATCTAGAGGCATATCCAGACATGGAAGTCCAGACCACCCATTTGTATAAGTTACTTATACCTCCTGCTCTGCCCAGTTCTTAAAGTACCATTACCATACTCTGATTGTTTATTCAGTACTCTCCCGAAAATACTCAGCTCATAATGGGTATATCCTATTTCATATTCACTTAGATGCCCTGTGGTTTAGCTCAGTTTCAGTTAAATTCCAGTGGTTTGTCAAGAGCTGCTTTTCTAGAGTGAATGATACTGTGTTGCATAGAACACAGCCTTGCTTCAGCACCAGGGGGTTTCTGTTGTGACACTCCTCTTGAGACTTTTCAGAGAGTCATCATGGTGTTGACAACCATAGATGAAATGTGGACACATTTACCTTCTTGAATGTCTTATTTGAACCACTCCTTGAAATTACTGTAGAGGGCTCTATTGCTCTAACCTCACTCAAAACTGCCCCCATGAGTCATCTAATAAATGAGTCAGAGCTATATTGCTAAAAATGGTACACGCTGTCTCAAGATCCACAACGGCCATTCAAGATTCAAGCACTGCCCCAGTTTCTTAGCTGAAGGAAGTACAAGGTGAAATATTCTGAATTGCACTTTGAAATAAATGTTCCAGTATTTTCTATATTCTTAGATCCCCCAAAACCTCATAGACATTCAGGCCCCACAATAATTTGTATGGTTTAATGTATATCTATCTGTATGGTATAATCTCTCTCTCTCTCTCTCTCTCTCTCTTCCTGAGGTATGTGCACTTTTCTAGCGTTATCTAGTGTACTTGCGATTTTGATATCAGGTCAAACGAACACGATGCCATTGGCATGTTACAGACATATAAACCTTTGCTTTCCCAGGACAGGTGTGATGCCACCTGTTCTTAGTGTACAAAATGTACTGATACAAGGCCATATTCATTAACTTAAATAATGTCAATATCTGTTCAAAGGTAGCGGTTAATAGTTTTCATAAAGATTCTGGATTGGGCTGGGGATGTGGCTAAGAAGTAGAGCACTTCCACAGCATGCGCAAGGCCCTGGGTTCTATTGCTAGTCTGAAAAAGAGAGGAAAAAAGAAGAGTAGAGAAGCAAAGAGAAAGAGAGGGAGGAAGGGAAGGAGGGGGAGAAATAAAGAAAGAGAGGCAGGCAGGCAAACTCTATGGACTTAAAAGTCATTAACAGTTCCTACCTGGTACTTTACAGTAAGATTTTCTGAAGCCTAGTACAGGGGATTAATGTCATACATGGCGACATGTCCAAATGATCAAGGTCCCTTCTGTCTATACTGTGAAGAGATCAGGAGACTTAACATAGCTCTCACACAGGAGTGGAAAAAGTATACTGCTATTTTTCCAAGTAAATGCTAACAATATCTGATCATCCTTCCCAATAGGGATTGAAAAGTACAATTTTCCCAGATCAATAGGTAGCTACCAAGAGGCAATAGGTCATTGTGACCTGTTCTATACAACTTCAACAGGAAAAGGATTATTGGGGCCACAGCTTTATTACATTCTTTGCTATACTCATAATAGGTTACCATCATCAGACAATATCTATCTTTCTTGTATCATATCAGTGAATTAAGCATGGATGTAATAAGGAATACCAGTGCCATATCCTTGAAGTTTTCGAGGGTGGCATTAATCTCTGCCACTCTATCCAGGATGCAGTATTCTTGTGATTTACTTTAAATGGGGAACAGGGACAGTTTCACAAGCTTCCGCTTTGTCTTTTATAGTGTAATAACTCTTCATCCACAGATGAGGGAACAAGGTGATGGTTCTGCCAGCTGCTAAATATATCCATGACAATTATGTTCTTGGAGGCTGGGGGGAGTAACCCAGTCATTACCACTCAGAATCCGAGGTGAGGCATATTTGGGTCAGGCAGCCAATTATAGTGTGCCCTCTGCACATCCATAGTGCAAGGGGAGGGGTAGACTGATTCCTCTGTCACCAGTTGTAGTTCAGATCCTGTACTCAGCAATCCGCTGAACATCCAGATATTCATTTTCCCCCAGTGAACATTTATTTGTTGTGAGTATCTGTGTGTTGTTTTGGGGAGTTAAATCTATTGTTCCTCATTGCTAGGCATCATGGGGTCATTCCTTACACAGGTCTGGTCTTCTTTTCATTCAATAGACTCTGGTTCAATGGCTGACATAGGTCTGAAAACTGGGGAAAAGAGAGTGGTTTTCCATTGGAGCAGCTGACATTAGTCTTCTGCATACTGGATTTTAATTTTTTTTATCTTGATTATATAAGCAGAACATTATTCTCATTAACTGCTTCTCTATTTTTCCCCTTGTAATGCCATTATCAAAATCTCTGGTTAACTTTATGAACTTTCTCCCTATAGTAGTATTTGTGACCAATTTGCCTCTAATAACTGTGTACCACTTGACCTCATGTATTCTGATATCCTGTCCTTCCCCTCTGTTATAGCAATTCTGGCATCTCTCCTTCATTTCCTTGCAGAGCATTATTGTCTCCAAGTCTCCAGGACCCATTCCAAAAGCTTATTAGGGGTGACATAAGGAATACTTTTAGGGGTTTGAAATCCTAAGTCACTGTAGAGTGCCCCATTGAATAAATTCTCCTACCTCTAGCCACATATTCTTCTAGACCCTCCAGATCTATCCCCAACCATGTTATATTCTATCAATTTTTGGTGCTGTGCATTATCTATGTCCTTTATGATATAACCTTGCACCCTTAGCCCTGTCCAAATTAAATATTGTTTTGGAACAATGAAAGGATTTCAGGGAAGATCTTGAAAGGAATATCACATTGGTTGGCCTTTGCCTTGGGTAAACCCTTGTATTATCTTTATTCAACAAGACATTTTTATTTAGTAAATAGTAGAAAGCCACTCTACCAGCCTAAAGGGGTTCAGGAAATCATTAGATTCAAGTTTCTCAAACACATCTGCCCAGTGTTGCTACCCTGGGTCATAGAGTTCCACTCTTTTCTTAGTATGAACCTAATTTTGCTGTAGAATACTGGCTGCGACTCTTAATTCAGCCTTTATCCCAAACCTGAAACCATTATAATCCAGCCATATAACTCACATTCAACAAGTCTGTCTTCCCGGTAGTCAGGGGCACTGTCAGGGGCCAGCTATGGTTGCAAGAGAGGCTTAGTGGTGAGATCCCCAACAAGAAAACACACACAATCGCCATTTGGAAGAGAACAAACAGCAACTTTAGTCATGGCCGGCCCTTATATAGGTTCCCGGGCAAAATGGGGCATGTCCACATCAGTGTGGATGTATGCATGAGTAGTATGTCCTTGGCATGAACGTGCACATGCGTAGTATGTCCTTGGCGTGGACGTGCGCATGCGCATTGCGTTTCGCTTGTGTCATACCTTTCAGAATTGCGGCTGTGTGGTATATGCAGTCATTCATCCCCGATTCCGTGGGATGAGTGCATATCTGAGGCTGCCCGGGTGATATAGGTTGTATCCGCACTGTAGCCTTGTACTTCCTCTGGGCCCCCACACTAGTGAGAGGAGAGTCTTTTTAAACATTGTCATTGAGGCTCAGTTGCTTTTGCAACATGCCCTGAATTGATTGTTGACTGAAATAAGACTAGAATTTTTTTCTTTCAGAAATAAATGGCAGTTGTGAATAGCAGAATCTTTCAATTTTCCATTGTCCCATAAACCAGGATCTCTAAACACACCTATAGAGACAAATAACTATAATTTTACTATTAAACATTTGGAGAACATCCACCAAAGTCAGTAGTCTCATTATCTTGAGTTACCACTCATCCTGTTGCCATTTTGTCATCTCTCCATTTAGCAATATAATCCCAGAACCTCGTTCCTAGGGATTGTGACCAATTCTGCAATTACTATAGGTTGTGTTTTATTCAAAGCTGATCCTGATACAAGAGTTTGATTGCAAATTGTCTAGGGTGTTAGATGTTGCTCCAATAAGGGAATGGGGAAGGCAAGCAAAGAAGAGAAGAGTCTCAATACAGTGTGTGCTAATGAACAGTTAATACTCTGACCAGCAGGGGCTTAGAAGAATGGGAATATTTGTACTGGGATTCTGGACACCTGGAGGTAAACTGCTATTTAATTGATAAACTTAATCTCAAAATCTAAAACAAACATCTAGTCCATGCTAACTCTATACTCTGACTACAGCTGGGAATGAGGTACAAATCATATGTGTGCAAAGAGAAAGCTATAAAAATGTAAATATTGATAAGTTCAGGAGAGAGGAAGTTAGGAATATCCAAGAAACCAGAGATGGATGCCTTATACCGGTTCTGGCAGACTAGGAAGCTATCTGTATTTGTCACTGCTTTAAGGGAGGAGTGAAATATTTGAGGAGAACTGTAGTGGCTTTAGTGAATAAAAATGAATAAGAAAACTTTTTAGCATAATGGTGCAATACAGCACAATAAGTTTAACAGAATTACAAATAATTTTGTGTATCCAGAGCAGGAACAATCCACTTTTCTTTAAAAGGCCAGAGAGTAAATACTATATACTTTAGAACTCATCAATCTTTTGCAACTACTTGAATCATAGCATGAAGGAAGATACAGAAAGTATGTAAACAACTTTATTTACAAAAACAAAGGCAGTGGGCAGTCATTGGCAAACTACTGGTTTGCAATGTAGAAGACAAGGGGATTTTGAGGGAATTGGGTCTGTAGTAGCAAGTAGGAGGCATGCCATGAATAGTCTTCAGTGGGAATGTTTTAGCTCTTCCACGTGGAAACATTAATGAGAGGTCATTGAACATTACAGTCAAGTAAAAGAGGTGATCAGGCTTATGATTGTCTCCCTCTTTTGAAAGTTCTGAGTACTTGAAGGAGCTGAGACTGAGAGCAAATAAACCAATCAGACAGGCATTACAATTATCCCTGCAAGGAACAATGAGCTGAACTAAGCAACCGTGAGAGCTGAGAGATGAGGGATATATTTGGGAGACATTCAAAAAAATGATTGGTGAGTAGGACAGAGAAAGGAAGTTGAGAACGATGCCAAGATTGTGGTTTGGGGAACTGGGTGGATGAGGAAATCACTAATTAAAAACAGGGATTTGGAGGAAGGCCAAGGTAAAGAAAACAAGTTTGACTTTGAATATGTTGACCTAGAGGTGTCCATGTTTCCTCCAATTGGAATTTCATAATATATATGTTTTCCAGATAAAATATCGGACACCCAGCTATACTTGAATTTCATATAAATTAATAATTTTAAGTATACCCAAAACAAAACATTTCATATGACATATCTACAATGATAATTTTTATTTTAAAATCCATTTAGATAGGCATCCTAGACTAAATATGATACCTAACGAGTATACAGTTGATGTACATTTGTAATTAGAAGAGAGAAACAAGTATGAATATAAATTAGGTAATAATCTACATACACCTGATGGAAAATCTTCTGTTAACCAGTTCTCTGGCTCTGGCCAAGTTAACCTCACCTCATATCAGTATAATTTAGAGACTCTATTAGCTAGGTTTCATTAGCCTTTTCTGTTTTTAGATAGTGTATACACATGAGCAAACTTTCTCAAATATATTTTCTTTTAGTTTCATACTATTAGCTACTGTGAATGAAATTTGATGTAATTGCAGAGTTCTCTGCCCTATTGAATTTTTAGGGAATAGCAACTTATTGCTTACATGTGAAAGTATATCTCTGCTTTTTTAAATCCTTTTACAAAAATTAATGGCCATTCATTCTGATATAAAAATGTTTATTTCTTTAATGCCATTTTTTCTTATTCACACACTTTGGTCACAGTATGCTATGTTTGGGTCATAAATTTTGATTTATACTCAAGTCACACTAAGGGGATATTGATTCACTAGAACATATTTGATGCATTGCATTTCTGAATGCTACAGTAGCCTGCAAAACAGCAAAATTCTTTCTCCCTATTTTTTATCCTCAAGGGAACTTTATTTTTAAGAAAATAATTACACTCAGTTCTCTTAAATGTTTAAAGCCTAATTCTAAATAGCAGAAGATAAGAAATGGCTGTATGCAACAATACAATGAGAAGTTCTCCAATTGCCATGGACTGAAGGATGATCATAAAATAATTTAATTTTATTTGATAATTTAATAATAATCATAATTATCACCAGCTGCTCGGTGGAGCTTACAATACTATTTTCACAATCATCACAAGTGTTATGTCCACCAAACCCCCCTGCAAATGAATAAACAGTGAATGCAGCTTACTCTTTCCAGTGTACCATGATATCCTTTGATTTTACAGGTTTTCCTCACAAATAACTGGAGTCATTTCCAAGGAAGTAATATAAAGATGATTAGCAGGATTCTAAACAGATTTATTTTAAAAAAAAGGCAGATCAAATTTCTCTCTCAAAGAGGTAGAATAGATGATCTGAAGACTTAGAAATTTAGGAATGGCTGGAAATAATAATCACATATTCTATTTAACTAAATATTGTCTACTAAACTGTAACCTATACTGTTATTGCTGAATCAGTATGAATCTTGACATGAGCAGTAGGGATTTCTAGGGGTCTGGAAACTATCCATGGAAAGGTTTGAAGGAGATTTAGGTATTTAAATTGGAGGAGAGAATATGGGGAAGACTGAATAAAATGTAGAAGTGGAGAGATTCATTCTTTAGGACCAAAAAGGGCAGAGGTAGTGCCATAGATTTATGAGATTGTGGAAAGTGAGAGAGCCAGGAGTGGTAAGGGAAGAGTGAGAAAGGCAAATGACATCTAATAAGCACCCCTTGTGCACAAAGGGATTTGAAGGTGTCTTCTCCATCCCTATAGTGATTTTCTTCAAGGTTCTGCATCAATAATTCCACAGGTAATACACTGTGCTCAGTATGCACTGTATCTTCGATCACTCTTGCACTAGAAATGAACAAAAAGTATGACTGTCTCAATGAGTCACAGTTTGTAATGCAGACAAGAAACTGATGAATGCACTTTTTGTTTCACTCTCTCACTAAGTGCTTAATCATATTTCTGCTGAATCTGAGGGGATGTGGTGAATCTCTATTATGTTTCATTCTGTAGCTTCCTCCTTCTGACAGAATTTACCATTTTACTTGAAAATCCTTCCTTCTCCAAGTTCAACCTATGTTTTGTGGATGGTTTAGATCTCCCTCAGTCCTAAAGATGGTCAGAATTGCAATAAATGGGTTTCATTCATACATGCATGTGGCTATCTCATTATATGGGTCCTGAGAATCCAAGATGCCATTCAAGCTGGGTAAATGAGTGGTAGGTTAGGGCATCTTTCCTCTTTTCCTTATTTCTTCCTCCTCCTCCTTCCTTACCTCCATTATGCTATCCCTCCCTTGTTTCTTCTTTTCTTCTTCCCTCTTCCTTTCATTTATTGTGTCCCTTCTGTCTCTTATCTCTCCCCTCCTTCTTCTTTCTTCATCCTCTCTTCTACCTTCATCACCTTGTCCTCATTCTTCCTCTTCTTCATGTGCATTAGATTCAAAGTTATGGGAATATAAGCCAGGAGATCCCAAAGTCTCCATAAAGAAGACCTTAGAAATAGAAACATGGAACTATCCTAAAGTAAATTATCATAAAAGGAAACAAAGCTTGATGAAGAAAAATAGAGTGTCAATAATTCAACTTCCTTCAAACTTTTGTATGCAGTATTATGGTATGGATTAAGAATATCCCGAAAAAGTTCATGTGAAGAAAGCCTGGTCCCAGTGCAGCAAGGTTCAGAGGTGGGGCATGGCTGGAGGAGTTGGGTCAGTGGGGGTGTGGCTTTGAGGACTGTATCTGTCCCTGGCCACCTCCTCTTGTTCTTTCTGCTTTGGCCACCATGGTTGAGCACTTTTCCCCTATTACACTCTGCTGTCATGATTTTTCTGCCTTGGAGCCAGCGAACCATGGACTGAACCTCTAAAACCATGAGCCCAAATAAATTTTTCCTCCCCTAAGCTCTTCTTGTTGGGTACTTTGATTATGGCTACAAAATCTAATAGATATAGCAATGAGTAATTCTAGGAACAACCTTGAATTTTGTAGAGCTGAAAGTACTTCTTTAAATGATGATGGCTTGGCATTGCTTTCCATCGTATATAACTGATTAACATAAAGGAGTGCCTTTATTTGGATATTTTCCCACTGAGTTTCATTCCCTCTGTCATTCTTTTCTCTTTTTTCTCAAGTTTCTGATCTCATTAACTCTAACCTGCAAGACATTATTCCTCTGTGCTATAATTGGCAAAACAGAATGAAGGTTTTGAATTCATTATCAATATCTGAATGGTTACTTAACAGCAAGTATAGACAGAGCACTAGATCAAATTCCAGTCTTCCACTCACTTAGCTATATGGTTTTCCTCTATATTTCCCCAGAAAAAAATATTTATCTAAGGAGATGCTTAGCGTGTTTCTCTAAACATATAAAAATGATTTTTTTCAAATTTGAAAAGAACTTGTTAAAAATCAATTTGTATCTCATTTTGATAGTATGCTCAGTAAAGGTCCTTATAGGCATGATTATTTATATAAGTTGTGATTAAGTTTAAGAGAGGAAGCAATGGATATGAAAGAAGAAAAGACATTTATTAAATTCTTCTTGTTCCATACCACTTTTGAGTTCTTTCTCTCTCTCTGTCTCTATATCTCTCTCTGTGTCTCTCTTTCTGTCTCTCTCTCTATCTCTCTCTGTGTCTCTCTTTCTGTCTCTCTCTCTCTTTCTCTCTCTCTCTGTACTGAGGATCAAACACAGACCATCATGAATACTAAGTATGTTTTATCACTGAACTACACACCTAGCTCACTTTGAAGTTCTTATGCAGGTGATTTAATCTCTCCTTTTTTAATTGGTGCTTTGTAATTATATATTGTAGTGAGGTTCAGAATGACAGAAACATATATGCACACAGGCAATTTTTGTGTGTTTCTCTCTGGGTCCCTCCCATAGATAATATTTACATTGATACAGATAACTTCATGTATGAACAAAGGATTATTTGAATTGTTTCCATCATCATATCTCCCCTTTCTCCTCTCCAAACCCCTCTCTGGGTCCCCCTCCCTCATTCAACTAGTGTCTCCCCTCATTTATCTGAAATCCTCTTTGTTTCCAATTTCTTTCTAGTTTCCAAATAATGTGCGAAAACATATGACCCTTCACTTTCTGTGGCTGACTAATCTCGCTTAGCATAATATTCTCGAGTTCCATCCATTTTTCTGCAAATTACATGATTGTGTTCTTCTTCATGGCTGAGTAAAATTCCATTGTATGTATATACCACAATTTCATAACACATTCATTTCTTGATGGACACCTAGGCTGGTGTCATAGTTTCACTATTGCAATTTAATCTCTTAAAAATAAGAGCTGTAGTTACTGTTTATTTTGTTTTTCAATATGATGCATACAGATATAGTTATCAAAGGATGTTGGAGAGCCGAATGGAATAGCTACAAAATACTAAAAAATCAACAAATTGTAAGTAAAATTGGTTTCAATTGAGTTTAGCTAAGATAGAATAAAACTAATAGTCTTTAAAAAGGAGATCATTAATTTCATCAGTGTTATGAGTATTAATTATGATGATCATTTTCTTGAATGTAGGTTTTATCACAATATTTTCTTATTTTCACTAAGAAAGGAAATAATTTTCCTCTCTTTTCATTAAGAGAGGAAAAAATTTTCACCAAGAGAGGAAATACCAACCCCCAGTATTTAATACAAAGGAAATACTGGAGATTGGAGGAAATAATTTTCTTCTCTTTTCACTAAGAGAGGAAAAACTTCTCACTAAGGGAGGAAATAACAACCCCAGTATTTAATACAAAGGCTGGAACATAAGATATATTTAACCATTATTCTGTGAATGAATGAATGAACTTAAAATAAAATATAGTTACTGTATCCTCAAATTACTGTATTAATTTTTTAGTAATAAATGGGGAGTCTGGATAGATACTTCAGTTTCAAATTACTGAGAAATTTGCCAGTGAAATGATCAGTTGAGGAAGGAAAAATTGATGGGTCCATGGGATTAAAACAAAGGAAATATTCAAATCAGTTCATCTACATCAGGATGTCCATATATTCTGGTTTTCCCAGAAGAGTCCTACATTTTCTGAATTGTCCAAAAGTAATTATAAATAAAATCCTTTTCACTTTTATTTATTTATTTTATTTATTTTTATTGGTGCATTGTACCTATACATCTTGATGAATTTCAGAGTAATAGAGGCATACATGCACTCAGCACTCATTCAGCCCTCTCCCAGTTCCCACCCTATTCCCTCCCCACCCTCCTTCCTGTGCTCAGCACAGTGATTGACAATGATAAGGTTGTGTACTTGTTTTCCTCAGTTAGGTCACCTTCTTCACTCATCTAAGGTTTTTCCTCCTTTGTCTGGAGTCCCTCCTATGTCCCATTTTCTCCCTAGCTCCCTTATAATAGGGAGAACATCTGAATTTTCACTTCTTATGACTGTTGATGGACATCTTGGTTGGTTCCATAGTTTGGCAATTGTGAATTGTGCAGCTATAAACATAGATATGCATGCATTACTCTGGTAGTTTGGTTTCCATTCTTTTTGGTAGATACCCAGGAATGGTATAGCTGGGTCATATGGTAAGGTCATTCCCATTCTTCTGAGGATACTCCACACTGTTTTCCAAAGTGGTTGCACTAATTTGTAGTCCCACTAACAATACTTCTCTACATCCTCACCAGCATTTATTGTTTGTGTTTTTTTTTTTTTTTTTTTTGG
>PVJS01056776.1:0-12240 GCA_004027185.1 Glis glis | reverse complement strand
GACCCTGTTTCAAACTAAAGAATAAAAAATAGGGCTGGGCTATCTTGGAGGTAGAATGCCCCTGGGTTCAATCCCTGGTACTGCCAAAAAAAAAAAAAAAGCTGGGCATGGTGGCACACACCTCTAATCCCAGTACTTGGGAGGCTAAGACTGGAGGATCACAGGTTCGAGATAGCCCCAGCAAGTAGTGAGACTCTCATCAACCTAGAGAGACCCTGTTTCCAAAAAAAAAAAAAAATAGGGCTGGGGGTGTAGCTTGGAGGTAGAATGCCCCTGGGTTCAATCCCCAGTACAACACTGTCTCTCTCTCTCTCTCTCTCTCTCTCTCTCTCTCAAATAAATAAGGGTTGGGTGTAGCTCAGAGGTAGAATTCCCCTGTGTTCAATCCCTAGTAGGAAATAAAATACAATATCCTGATTGTATATACCAGTTAACCAGACAATTGCCAAATGAACATTTCACTTTTATGAAATTAGAAAACATTTTAAGAAGTGGTATTTAGACATACAGAGCATGCATCCACATGTGCACACTTAAGTACATGTATATGTACGCACCTTCTATAGCATTGTGCTCATCTGTTCTTTCTTACGGCTTTCTCTATAACCCTGAGGGTGTGTGTGCAAACATTTTATATTATCCTATTTTAAAGAAGAGAAAAAACAGAAAAGCAGCCTGGCTTGGCTCAAAGCCTTGCAGTTGATTAGGAATAGAGCTGGGGTGTCTCGTCCCCTTCTGGTTTTTCATCCTTTTTCATCCTCTGTCCTGCTCTGATCGTGGGAGTGAATTGCACCAGAACTTGGTTGCCAAGGAAGTTCCTACTGAAGGGGAACCAAAGGAGGAAAGTATTGGGAAGCTGCATGGTTGAAATCCAGTTAAAAGTTAAAATCCTGTTGGGCAGTTTCTCCTTAGTTGACATAGAAACTGCGCTGCCCTGTCTAGCCACATTGCAAACGGCAGGCATGCTCCCCAGAGCTGGCGGAGGCTTCCTGGGGAGCCGAGGTTACTTTGGTTGGGCTCTGCTGCAGAAGTTTCTGGGGTGAAGAGCCTGCAGCCAGACAATTGAAGGCGGTTACCATCTTCTACTTTCTAGTAACCACTTAGGGCTTTTGGCACCTAATTCCTTGTCCCTGTCTAGGGGCAGCTACTCCATGCTGTCAAGTCAACCTGCTAGTCTGATTGTGCCTGGAAATCTGATACCTCCCATCATGTCACTTGCCACAGTTAGATCCAGTGTGAACCCTGCAAAGTGTTCAAGGAGGGGGTCTGATTGTCTCTGACAAGCAGAAAGCAGAGAGAGAGATGGAAAAGAGTAACCGGTTTCTGCAGCTTTTCTCTGTGGCTCCACGGTGTTTGCAATCAGAATGTGGCCCTGAGTATGAATGAGTCCAGGAAACACTTGGGTGCTCATACTGCCTGTGTGGCTGCCGTGAACCTCACATGCACTGGCCTCATCCTCTTTCGGAGTCCATAGCTCTGTATTTCCCTCTCTACTTCCTGTGCAGGCCTTCCTCTGGTTTGTGGGCTATGTACTTCATCCTGCTCCTTTAAGGGGCACACTGAAGAGCTGAGCATGAAAGAGATTTTTCTGTGGCTTCTGCTACCTACTTATTATCCTATCCCAGTCTCAAGACTTCTTTCCCTTTTTATTTATTTATATGTTATTTTATTTGTTTGTTTGTTTTACTTTGCTATCCCTTCCTCCAAATCTTATGATAAATTGTTATTTTATTTTATTATTTTTGGCACTGGAGATTTAGGCCAGGGACATTAAACCTCTGAGCTAGACCCCCAGCCCTTTTATTTTTTATTTTGAATCAGGGTCTCACTAAGTCGCTGACGTTCTGGCTGTGTTGTGGAGACTGACCTTGAACCTGCGACTGACCCACCCTGCGTCTCCTCCCCTTACTCTATTCCTTCTTTCCTCTCTCTCCTTCCCTCCTTCCCTTCCTTCTTTCCTTCCTTCCTTCCTTCCTTCCTTCCTTCCTTCCTTCCTTCTTTCCTTTCTTTATTTCTTTATTTCTTTTTCTTTCTTCTGGCAATTGAACCCAGGGATGCTCTACCACTGGGCTACACCCCCAGCCCTTATTTATTTATTTATTTATTTTATTTTGAGACAGGGTCTTACTAAGTCTCCCAGGCTGGTTTGAATTTTCAATTATCCTGCCTCACCTTCCCAAGTCAAGAGAATTACAGTCCTGAGCTACCATGCCTGGCTCCCCCCCCCCCCGCCATTATTTAAACCTGAAATGACTCTTTTCCAATTTGTCTATAGCTTTCTCTTTCAATTCACCTGACTGAGTTAGGCTCCTTTTCCAAACCTGGCTTTTATAATGCCTTGATTCCTAAAGAGCTATGCTTACAAGATGAGCACAAATATGTTAAACATTTATTCCATCACGTCATAAACCCCATACAACTTCACAGTTTGTAGGTTTCCGTGAAAGAGCTTGGTGAAAATCTTTACTAATCTGCCTGAATTTCCTCTAAAGGCAGCTACATACAATGCCTCTTAAAACTAATTCTCTGCATTTGCAGTTGGTAGCCCCCTGCTGGGACGCTTGAGGTCTCATAAGTCATGGAGATTAGGTCTTCCTGTGGCAGTATGAGGGGTCCAACCAGGTAAATAATGATTAAGAAGAACCTACATACTAGAGGTTTTTGTGGATCCTCATAAAATACTTCACTGACATCAGTTACCTTGCTAGATTATATGATGCTCACATGGAAACATCACAGAGATTTCCGGCCTGCATATGTTTTTCATCTGGATCAATAAGCCAGCTTTATGGTTAAAAGAGAGTGCTTCGGCTTCTGCTGGGGAGTTTTTCTTGATTAGTTAATATCCCATGAAACAACTCTTGACATTTCTGGGGTTAAATGATGACTATGATCCTCACACCTTGGGGTGGGGGGAATCCATGGTGGCCAGATAAAGGGAAACCCCCTTATTCTTATTTCTGACTTTCCTATAAACTTATGACTTTTTGTGTGTGTATGGTGCTGGGGATTGAACCCAGAGGCATTCTACCTCCAAGCTATACCCCCAGCCCTATTTTATTTTTTATTTGGAAACAGGGTCTCACTAAGTTGCAGAGATTCTCACTAAGTTACTGAGGCTGGCCTTGAACCTGCAATCCTCCTGTCTCAGCCTCCCAAGTACTAGGACATATTGTGACTTTAATTGAAAAACTTGTTGCCTTTCTCATTAAAAATTGCAAATTGTAATAGTTTCTCCCAACCAAGAAATAAAATTATAATAATTTTATTACTTTTTCCTGTTTCCTTGAAATGATTAAGGCTGGCCTGGAGCTTCCTGAGGGCATGGAGTAGGTCTGACCCTGTGATTCTGCCACTGTTTTATCCACAGCGCCCTCCACATTCCCTACAGCAGAGTGGACCCTCAGTGAGTGACACTGCATGAATGAATGAGTGAATGGCAAGGTAGAAATAGAGCTATATTTTAGTGCACCTAACTGTATTTTCAGGGTAATGTAATATTTTACAAGGGACAGTGATAACACATTTCTAAAAGGTGATGGCTGACAAATATATTTAACACTTCTCAAGAAGGTCACCTTCTATCGCCTGATCTAGCTTTTCTATTACAGAAATCTCCACTGAAAAGTCCTTGTGGCTGAATAGGGGTGAGTGTTTCAGGCAAGTTGAAGGCCCAGGCACTTCTTGTGGACATCGCTATTCCCACATAGCACTTTCCATGAAGAAGAGTGGGGGCTTGCTGTCTTTTCATCAGAACCCCGAGAAGCTGGCCGCCTGCCTGGTTTGCCCAGGACATGGGTCAATCCACAGACCTCACATCTGCTTACTCAGTCCGGAGCAAGTGAATGCTGCCATTCTCCAGTCCCCTTTGTTGGCAACTGCTTTGTCACCCTGATTTGAGTTCTTCGACACAAAATGAAGTGATTAATCCTTTGGGGGAGGGTCTTCCCTCCCAGGTTCTTTTATGAGCAATAAAATTGTAGACCACAAAACCCCATACTGTCGTTTTCCCTCATGCTGCCCTTTCATTCTATGGTTTCACATTACATTTAATGAAACTAGCACCTTCCCGAGTATAGCCCAACTCCACCATCATTGAGGAAAGTAGACTGCTGGGTTTTTGGTTGTTGTGAGAAAATTCTAGAGGCAATGGGAAATGAGGTGGATTATTTGTACTTTAGTAGTCTTCTTCCGTGCATTTGTAGAAGTCAGCACCTTGTTCTCTCAAGAGTTCTCTAAGCCGGGAATGATGATGCACGCTTGTAATTCCAGTACTTGGGAGGCTGACAGGAGGATTGCAGGTTCGCGGCCAGACTCAGCTACTTAGTGAGGCCCTCTACAACTTAGTGAAACCCTGTTTCAAAATAAAGAATAAAAAATAGGGCTGGGGGTGTAGCTTGGAGGTAGATTGCCTCTGGGTTCAATCCCCAGTTCTGCAAAAAAAAAAAAAAAGAGTTCTCTAGTTCTGTATATGTGGTCTGAAAATGTAGGAAGTAGGAGTCTTAACACAAAACAACCAATTTGGAGTATTACACAGTAAATATGTGGTGGGTCTGGAATATGAAGCTATGCAGAATGTATGTTATCACTGTGCTATTTTTCTATTCACAAATATCTGTACAAGAATTTTTAGAAACAGTTTGAGAATCTGTTTCTGATTTTCCATTGAGTGTGTAAGGGTGATGAGTAGTTTTTGTTTTGTTTTTGGTACTGGAGGTTGAATCCAGAGGCATTCTACATTTGAGTTACACCCCAGCCTTATTTTATTTTTTATTTTGAAACAAGGTCTTGCTAAATTTTTGAGGGCCTTACTAAGTTGCTGAGGCTGGCGTTGAACCTGCGACCCTCCTATCTTAGCCTCCCAAATACTGGGATTACAGGCATGCACCACTGTTTCCAACTAGAATGATGAGTTTTGGAGACAATGCTGCTACAACATCGTGCAAGACAGAAGAGGGAATAAAGGAAACTATAAAGTTTACTTTTTTTCCTTTTTCTTTTTTTTGCCACAAGCTCTCACAACTTTTAAAGCATGCTGCACATAGCAGCTTGGCCAAAATTCTTTTTCATCACTAGGCCTGTGGAAATTCTATTTGTTTCATAAAGTTTTGACCTTGACTGTATTTCTCTCTCTTCTTCCTCTATTCCTCCACTCTTATCCAGAACTACCTTCTACTTCTTTGTACCACTCTCCTCCACCCCAGGGTACTGAGAGAGTGCAAGTTTGTGCTGATGCTTGATACAAGAACATTCAAGAATGTCCCAGCAAACCTAACTTCTAATGGAAATACACTATTATGGTGAATCCCAAGAAGAAACAAAGCAACACATATTCACTTTAAACTTGATGTCTGTCTTATTCCTTAGGTTTTTCCTGATGTCTTGTAGACTGTCATTGCTAATTGTCGTAGCCACCAAAGGGAAAATAAGGATTTTTACCTAATATATACAAAACAGAATGGGAGATGGTATGGTGAAAAAGCACATATTTGGAATCAGGCAGCTCTGGATATGAAAAGAAAGGCAACTCATGACTGGTCGTGTGACCTGGGATAAGTTACTTACCCCCTTTAAGGCTCAGGTTCCTAATATGTACAATGAGAATAATAATCATAACATTAGCTAATATTTATTGTGCACATACAATGTGCTTGTGCATTTATTTGCACTGTCTTTAATCCTCAGAACAATTT
Source organism: Glis glis (assembly GCA_004027185.1). NCBI lineage: Eukaryota > Metazoa > Chordata > Mammalia > Rodentia > Gliridae > Glis > Glis glis. The sequence continues at coordinate 6,547 of PVJS01056776.1, read as the reverse complement.
TATGAGATAGATATTATTATCATTCCTTTTTCACAGATGAAGAAACTAGACTTAACAAGAGAAGTTAAGTAATTTCCCCAAGGTCACACAGCGACTATGTGATAGGGCTGGAATGCAAAGTCTGCAGTTTGATGCCAGAGTGCATGCTCTTAGTCTCTGAGGTATTTATCTATACAAGCACACAGGAGGTGCTTGGTAAGTGGTACTTATTACTAGGTCAGACTTTATAAATGATCACTAGGCAATGCTTAAAAGGCCACAGTTTCTTAGGACTTGTCACAGTGCAAATAACTGCATCTGATTATGAGCCTACTTTGTGCTGGGCACATTTACTTATTTATTTATTATTTTTTAATTTTTTGTGGTACTGGGGATTGAACCCAGGGGCATTCTACCCCGCAGTCCTATTTTATTTTTTACTTTGAGATAAGGTGTCACCAAGTTGCAGAGGGCCTCACTAAGTTGCTGAGGCTGGCTGCAAACCTGTGATCCCCCTGTCTCAGCCTCCCAAGCACTGGGATTATAAGCATGCGCCACCACGCCCAGCTTTGAATTCCTTTTTTTAAATAATCCAACTCAGATTTATTATTTATCAGATGCCTCTGCCACTTTACTTTTTAAAAAAATATTTATTGCCGGGTGGGCATGGTGGTGCACACTTGTAATCCCGGTACTTGGAAGGCTAAGACAGGAGGATTGCAGGTTCAAGGACAGCCTCAGCAAGAACTGAGACTCTCATCAACCAACCTAGCAAGACCCTGTTTCAAAATAAAAATAAAATAGGGCTGGGTGTAGCTCAGAGGTAGAATGCCCCTGGGTTCAATGCCCAGTACCGCAAAAAAATTATTTTTATTCAGGCATAGTTAAATAAAAATTATGTATGTTTAAAGTGCCCGATATGATGCTTTGATACATGTATACATTGTTAAATGGCTAAATCAAGCTAACATATCCATCACTTCCCATGGTTGTCATTTTTTTGTGGTGAGAACAGTTATAATCCAAACCTTGAGTTAGAATTCCCGTGCTGGGAATTCAATAATATAATCACAATATACATAGAGAGATTAACAGATTCAAGGTTACTGGTGAATGAGTACTTCAGGAGGCCAAATACTTGTAGTGTGTTCCAGAAAAGGCTGATGGACTGAGAGGATATTAAAACCCAGGCGTCGGAGGACTCCAGGAATTTGAAGAGCAGGTGTGTGCAAGCGAGGGTCCTGACAGCATGGGAAGAAAAGCAGCTGGGCCAGGGAATGGTGTATTTGCAGTTATGATTTCGGGTGTGGAGCCATTCTTTTTTTTTTTTTGTGGTACCGGGGATTGAACCCAGGGGCATTCTACCTCCGTGCTACACCCCCGGCCCTATTTTTTTATACTTTATTTTGAAACCGGGTCTCACGAAGTTGTGGAGGGCCTTACTAGGTAGAGAGAGAGAGAGAGAGAGAGAGAGAGAGAGACAGGGAGAGAGAGAGGGAAAGAGAGAGCTGAGGCTGGCCGCGAACCCGGATCCTCTGGTCTCCACCTCCCAAAGTACTGGGATTACAAGCGTGCGCCACCACGCCCGGCGAGCCATTCTTGGTAACGAAAAATTTCAGGATGTATCCCTGGCAGTGTGGGTGTATTAGTCAGCTTTTTCATCACTGACAAACTACCTGACAAGAACAACTTAGAGTGGGAAAAGTTCATTTTGGTTCACGGTTTCAGAGATTCAGTTAGTTCATGAGGTAGAAACATCATAGGGGCAGAGAGTGGCGGAGGATAGCTGCTCAGGGCAGCCTGGAAGCAGAGAGAAAGAGACAGGAGTGGCCAGGGACAGGTGTGGTACTCCAGGCCAAGCCCCCAGTGACCCGCTTTCTCCAGCCATGCTCCACCTCTGAATCTTGCTGTACTGAGAACCATGCTTTCAACACATGAGCTTTTTTTTTGGAGGGGGGGACATCCCCAACCCAGTCCCTAATAGCAGGGAAGTATAAATCGAGTGAAAGTTAAGAGTCGTTATGTGTGGTGGAGGTCAAGGAACATCAGAGTGAGTGTGTTGGGTGTCTTTGGATTGTGCACAAACACAGATGTCTTTTAGGAGGATGGCAGAAGATGGGGTTGAAAGGAAAAGAGGACGGTTTGGTCTGGAAGACCGTGACCAGGAGGCCCATAGGTGATAGAAACACAGATGTGCCCATGGTGGTATAGCATGCTGGTTCCAAAGTGGCACTAAGGAGCCAATAAATTGTTTTCCCTACTCTTCACACGACGTCAAGTGGGGGAGAAGATGTTGAACTTTGGGGGGAGTATTTCTCTTACATGAAGGAATGAGATATTAGAGGGCATAATGGTTTTGAAGAGAAGAAAAACCAGAGAGGAAAGACAGCAATAAGGGGTTAAGGACAGGGGAGATAAATTACTTTCGTTTGGCAGGTGAGGATTACAGGAATGGAAACCTTAATCGGAATTAGTGGACCACAAACATCCCAAAGACTGAGTCATTTGGTGACAAAGCTGTCTGGGGGTCTGAGGTGGGATCCTGCCCCATCATGTGTGGCTGGGCTCATGGGGGACTGGGGCCATGAAGAATCTGAATGTGGGCTCTTCCTGTGTGCAGAGTGGGGGGATCAGGCTTGTTCTCCTGCTGTGGTCCCGTGATGCGCTAAGTGGCTGCATGCGTGGTAGTTTTCATTTACCATCTCATTTCTATTCTCCCTACAAACCTGAAAGGTAGGCACAGCATTAATGATCAAATATCTGTTTTTCTTCCATCCTTAGAGTTGTGAAAATTTGACACAGTCATCTATGGGAAAGCACTTGTACAAGTGTGAATCACTGTGAGTATGCTCAGTTTTATTGTCACCCACCCCTTTGATGCATTTCTCTGTGTGCTCTTCAGTGCATCTGTAACACTTCCCCTGGGATAATTAGGGCTTCCCTTTAACAAAGCCAAAGCGGGCACCTGCACAGACTCTTTTTCATGATTACCTAGTCTTGATGTGGACTGGCATCTTTCCCTGGGGTTTGAGTACTTCCCTCAGCAGCTTCTCATGGCCAGAAGCTTCATCTCTGTCTTTGTTTAAAGTCCAGACTTCCATCCAGGCCACCCACAGGTTCTTCTTTCCAGTGTTAAGGATGCCTCTGGCTGCCGATTCATTTGCAGAACCGAGCTGCTGACATGCCCTAAGCAGTTCGCCAACGTGGTCTAGTTTTCCAGGTTCCCCTTGATGATTCAAAGGGAAGGCATCTGCTAGACTCTGAGAATTGCACTTTTACAATGTCTGAAGTCTTTCAGACTTTCTTGGAGAGAGGCAGATAGGATTCTCACCATGAAATAGGAATTCCTTCACTAGTACCCCTTTGAAATGAACTGAGACTGTACTTGAACTTTTAGATGTTAGATTTTCTTGGAAGTGGAAAAGGAGTTTCTGTTATGAAATAGACCTTCTTTTAGAGTGGTCCCTAGGCAGTTTCATTAGCTTCTTTCTATCATCACTTTATTTTTACTGAAAATTATTTTTCTTCCTTCATGGCTTGGGACATAGAGACTATTCTGCAGAAACCACACCCCTTGGGTGTAGCTATCTCAATTGCTCAGTGCAGTACAACTCACCTGGTCAGCTACTAAGATGTGCTACTAAGATATTATTTTTAGTAAAATGTGATTCAGTCTTGGGAGGAAAAAACCCTATGCTATATGCTCTCTTTACTCACCTGGTTTACAACTTTTGGTGATGCAGTCTCTTTCTATTCAGCATTTGAACTCCCTATCTCTTTATTCTGAGCACAAGAGCCACTTTTGGCTTCAGGTAGAAACTTGGCCCAGGCTCACTCCCTGGACACACACTCTTTGAGCTTTCATTGATTTTGTTTGAGGCTTTAACTGCTTTCCAGGAAGGCTGATTATCCCTGTTGCCTCCTTCCTCTAACAGCTCATGTGGAGTTTTCTCCAGCTCTCTGGTTTTATCCATTCGAATTACCCCCAAGCTCTCTTACATGCCTACGATTAGCACTGCCTGGGTGATGAAAAGCTGTCACCTCCTAGGTAAACATTAGCTTGTTTAAAATTCTTGTTCAACTTACATTTTCTGCTTCGGTAATGCTACTTCCTGGCTGCTTGAGAATTTCCCAAACCCTGTGTTTATCCTCTATCACATCACTCCAAACTCCATGGGGCGTCCTTATACAAGCATAGAGATTTGGATGGAGAGGAGTTTTGTTAACAGCCTCCCTCCCCAGAACCAGCTTCTGTTAAAAAAACCCCATTTGCTAAAAAAATGATTTTTAAAAATCACCCTCCTTTTCTTTTTGTTGGTCAGTGAAAACTTAAAATCTGAGTGTTATTTGTAGGATTGCAAGGTTTTCTTCAGATGGAGAGTAGCCTGGTTTCTCCTGCCATCAGAAAGCAGATGTAGAGTGTTTTGTCTCTTATTCAGGAGACTGGAGTTCATCATTGTCATCTCAGGACTCAGTGCTGCTGCCGAGATGGTGTGGTCGGAATGGGGGTGGGATGTCAAACAAATGGAGCTCTGGTAAACTTGAGCAGGGATGAGTCACAGAGCCACCATCTCAGCTCCCCTCACTAACTCAGCACCAAAACGTGTTATGGGGATTACAGAGTGCTGATTTAAAAGGAAAAATAAAAGGCAAACACAACACAGTGGCTGTGCTGTCTGGGAAGAACAAGGAGAGCAAAGACATGGAGGCAGGATCAGGCATCTCTTTTAAAGTAGACAGCCTGCACGGGTAAGAACAATGCGGGCCACATTGAAGGCCTCCCATAAATGTTTGTTGATTGAGCTCTTTTTTTTTTTTTTTTGAAAAAATATAATGAAGCTGGGCGTGGTGGCGCACGCTTGTAATCCCAGCACTTTGGGAAGCGGAGACCGGAGGATCCAGGTTCGCGGCCAGCCTCAGCTCTCTCTCTCTCTCTCTCTCTCTCTCTCTCTCTCTCCCTGTCTCTCTCTCTACTTAGCAAGGCCCTCCACAACTTCGTGAGACCCGGTTTCAAAATAAAGTATAAAAAATAGGGCCGGGGGTGTAGCTTGGAGGTAGAACACCCCTGGGTTCAATCCCCGGTACTGCAAAAAAAAATATATAATGATGTTCAAAGCCAAGAGCCCAAAATGTCTTCATAAATTTGAGGAAGTAGGCCTTTATGTTCTATATTCAGCTATAAAACAAATCTGAAAGCAGATTGTACATTAGGGTTCAGGGAAAAAAGGTTAAAGGGATCAATGAAATTGGCAAGATATTCAAGGTCTCTTTTCTGACCAATTTATCTTTCTCTCATTCTCCTCTTTCCTATTTCAGAAATCCAAATAGTCTCCTGTTTCATCAGCCTTTTGTTTTTTGAGTCAGGTAAAATAACAACTATGGTTTATTGAACAGAAGCCTTAACTTGTTGATCTTTGCAGCCTCCAAGCCCCACAGTCCAGTGCCTGACACATCAGAGCAGCTTAGTGTATATTTAAATATTAATTTTATCCTTGCATCTTCTCTTTTTTACAGATGTCTTCCCTTCTATTTTTATAAGCATAAGGAAATTTTTCTCTTAATTCTTCCCAGTTTATTCAGACCACTCCATGCTCTTGTTTCCTGTAAATGAGACTGAAAGAGTCCTGGACCTCATAGACTTTAAAGTCAGTCAGAGAAGGCAAACATTGAACAAGTAACTTCTGATGTGATAAGGAAAAACTCAGGACTTGAGGGGGAGGGGGTAGCTAATCCAGGGGATCATGGGAGCTATCCCTGGAGATAGCTCTCAGCAAGGTGGTGGGAGAAGGGTATCCCAGGCAGATGGGACAGTATGTACCAAGCCTAAGTTTGAGAGGGAGGGTGGTTTGCAGAAGCAACCTGGAAAGTGTAGTTTCCACAGCAGAAATGCAAGCGTGTTACTCTTTAGAGACCTATGTTGAACTCTTTCCCAGCAGCGTGATGTGTGGTCTCTAAGTGGCTTTGCAATGCTAATAGCATCAGTATTGCAATTCTGAATGAACTCTTTCAGTAAGCATGGGCACATCCTTTCCAAATCTGCTTTTCCCAAGTTACAGACAGTGAATCTAACAAACAACAGTAAGCTTGGATAGTGTGTTAGTCAATTTTCATTACAGTAGAAATACCTGTGTAATTTTATAAAGAAAGGAGATTTATTTTGACTCAAGGTTCCAGAGGTCCAAGGTTGGGGGCTACCTCTAGTGATGACCTTCTTGATGGAAGAGTCCTGGGGGGGAGCAGAAAATCACATGGCAAGATACAGGAGCATGCATGTGTGTTTATGTCCTCTGGTCTCTTCTGTAATGGGAATTGAACCCCAGGCGCATTCTGCCTCTGAGCTATACCTCCAGCCCTATTTTATTTTTTCTTTTGAAAGGTTTCACTAGCCGGGCGTGGTGGCGCACGCTTGTAATTCCAGTACTTTGGGAGGCGGAGACCGGAGGATCCGGGTTCGCGGCCAGTTCAGCTCTCTCTCTCTCTCTCTCTCTCTCTCTCTAACTAGTGAGGCCCTCCGCAACTTCGTGAGACCCGGTTTCAAAATAAAGTATAAAAAATAGGGCCGGGGGTA
>PVJS01056775.1:0-12240 GCA_004027185.1 Glis glis | reverse complement strand
GAGACTGGAGGCTCCGGGTTCGTGGCCAGCCTCAGCTCTCTCTCTCTCTCTCTCTCTCTCTCTCTCTCTCTCTCCCCCTGTCTCTCTCTACTTAGTGAGGCCCTCCGCAACTTCATGAGACTGGTTTCAAAATAAAGTATAAAAAATAGGGCCGGGGGTGTAGCACGGAGGTAGAACACCCCAGGGTTCAATCCCCGGTACGGCAAAAAATAAATAAATAAATAAATAAAAAGGGCTGGGGGCGTAGCTCGGAGGTTGAAACTCCCTGGGTTCAATCCCCAGTACCAATAAATAAATAAATAAATAAAACAAAAGCAATATTCACCTCTTCACTTATACACATCGATAGAACATTTCAAAGCACTAAATGGACAAGTATAATTATTTAGAAAATCTTGCGCTCTTTCATGACCTTCCATCTTGGAAACAAACCCAAAGGTCAACAATTTTAATTGCTCCTCCCCTTCTTCTAGTAACCCCATTCCTATAGCTGTCAGTCTCTTAACAAATCCAAGCAAGGAGTTAAGTATTAAGAGCTGAAGAATGTGCATCTAGGATATTTTCAACAAAGAGAAGAGCGACACTTTCAATTAAAAAGGAATCTGAAGGAAAACAGGCACATCAGGGTAAGCGTGGGGTGGGCTGACTCAGCGCCCTCCCCAGCCCCTCCTCCACGTTGGCCTTTTCACCAGGGAACTTGACACATCTTCTCAGATATTGTCTTCATGGCTCATCACCCTGACCACCTTGGGTTGTAAGCAGGTGCTTATGTTGCTTTATATGTGGATAGAGAAAAGGAATGAATGATTTTAGAACTTGTTAGTGATCAAAGAAGACTGGAAATAAATGCCTAGCATGGGCCCCAACACCCAGCAAGGCCTGTTCTCGTTGTTTTTTCTCCTGCAAGAAATATCTCTATCTAGTTGGAAGACAGTCCAGTTTGAAGACTATCCTTTGGCCAGATATCCTGCTCATTTCCTGGAGTAAAAAGTGAGGTATGATTTTGGTATAAGAGTCTATAGCTAGAGCTCTAGATCAAATTAATTTGTGACAGAATCAAAGGCTAAGAAAAAAAAACAATAAATGCTACAAATAGTTTCATGAGGCTGGGGATGAAGCTTGGTGGTCCAGCATCCCTGGGTTTAATCTCCAGTACTGCAAAAAATAAATGAGAGAAAAGAGAAATCTTAGAGATTTTCCTTTCTCCCCTCTTAAAATGTACATACTTATCCTGGTGAGTTGGCACATACCTGTAATCTCAGTACTTGGGAGGCTGAGACAGGAGGTTTGCAGGTTCAAGGACAGTCTAAGCAAAGTAGCCAGAGTCTCAGCAACTTAGTGAGACACTGTCTCAAAATAAAAAGTAAGATGGGGCTGGGGTTGTAGCTTGGAGATAGAATGCCCCTGGGTTCCATCCACAGTACCACAAAAAAATAAAATAAAATGTACATACTCCTAGTAAGAGTCAACCAACATAATTTATTGGTCAATGCTTTAGCAGAAAAAGTAGGGCCTGGTATAAAAATGGGAAATAAGTAGGTAGGGGGCAAAGGGATCCTTGGGAAGATTCCAAGGGGGAAAGGGAGGGCTTGAGGAGAAATGTCCCATTTTACCTTAAAGTCGCCCTAATTTGGTGTCTCCCTAAGGATTCTAAAATTATAACAGGACCATGAGCTCTATTTCTACCCCCACCTTGTCTGTGTGTGTGTGTGGGGGGTGCTGGGGATTGAACCCAGGGGCATTCTACCTAAGAGCTACACCCCCAGTCCTATTTTATGTTTTATTTTGAGACAGGGTCTCACTGAGTTGCTGAGGGCCTCGCTAAATTGCTGAAGCTGTCCTTGAACCTGCGATCCTCCTGTCTCAGCCTCCCAAGTACAGGGATTACAGGCGTGCGCCACCACGTCCGGCTTGGTACCTCTTTCCAGTTGAGAGCAGCGAGCCCACCCTTGTGCAGTGTGCGGGCCCGGCGTCCCGGCGAGCGCACTGGCACAGCGCAGACGCCGCCTGCGGCAGCACCTCTGCAGCCCGCGGGGCCCGGCACCGCACCCCCGTGAGCGTCGCCCCGTCTTGGAAACAGCTGGCGAATGACCGTGGCGGGCAGAGCCGGGCCGCCCCTCGCCCCGCCCGCCCAGGGAAGACTTTAGGGCCGCGCTCGCCGCACCTGCTGCTGCGAGCATGGAGCGCAGGGCGCGGAGCTCCTCCCGAGAGGCGCACGGGCGAGGCGGCGGGGCCCGGCCCAAGGACGGCAGGAGGGCGAAGGCCGAGCGGGGCGGAGGCCGCGGGCGCCGGGAGGCTGCGCCCGGGGAGCCCCGAGCGCCCGCCGCCACCGTGGTGGACGTGGACGAGGTCCGGGGCTCCGGCGAGGAGGGCACCGACGTGGCGGCGCTGCTGGAGAGCGAGCGGCCCGAGGAGGGTACGGGCGCGGGCCGGGGACCAGGGAGCGGAGGCCGCCTCCTTTCCGGGTGGTACCCCAAAGGCGTTAGATGGTGGGGGGAGCAGCCCGCGGAAAGGCCCCGAGCCAGAGCAGACGGCTGGAAGCTTGGGGTCCCGGGGAATGAAAGGTGTGAGTTAGGAGCCAGCACCCCACGTGGTGCGCCCCTCGAGCATCAGAAGACATACAGGCAGCAACATCCACTCCTGGGTCCGGGGCCGCCCGGGATGGGAGGCTGGAGGGAGTGCGGTCCAGGCTGGGACCAATGGACGTGCAAAAGAGCCGCCGAGTTGCTTTCCGCGCCCCGGGATGGGCGTGTGGGCACCGAAGGTAAGGGAAGACACGCATGGCTGTCGGCTCTGAGCAGCGGTGTGGCTTGTTATTCTCCTGTCGTCCCCACAGTCTTACCTGAAAACATTTTAACTTTCTTTGGGATGACCGTTCTTTCTAACAGGCAGAGGCAGCTGAGCCAAGTAGAGAAGTGCCAGCCTCAAGCTTACATCTCAGCCCCGAAACTTGCCTCAGCAACACAGCGAGACTCAGCAACATAGCCAGACCCTGCTTCCAAACAAAAAATAAAAAGCGCTGGAGGTGTAGCTCAGAGGTAGAATGTCCCTGGGTTCAATCTCCAATACTCCCCCCAAAAAATAATAAAAGAAAAGAAAAGCCGGGCGTGGTGGCGCACACTTGTAATCCCAATACTTGGGAGGCTGAGATTAGAGGATCCAGGTTCGTGGCCAGCCTCAGCTACTTAGTGAAGCCCTCTGCAGATTAGTGAGACCCTGCTTCAAAATAAAGAAAAAAAAATAGGGCTGGGGGTGTAGCTCGGGGGTAGAATGCCCCTGAGTTCAATCCCCAGTACTGCGAAAGAAAGAAGGAAGGAAGGAAGGACGGAAGGAAGGAAGGAAGGAAGGAAGGAAGGAAGGAAAATAGGCTGGGGGTATAGCTCCCAGGTAGAATGCCCCTGGGTTCAATTCTCAGTACCACACACACACACCAAAAAAATCAGTGAGTGTTCCTTGGAGAAAACTTTTCCTGGCCAAATGTTTGGAAAATACTGGAATAAACAAAGCTAAGAATGCTTCTTTACTGAAGAAATTTTCGTAGCTTCCACATGCTAATGAGCGTTGGGAATGCCAGGAATGGGACCTGGTGGTCAATATTTTTTAAATGTGTTTGTCCAGAAAACTTCTCCCTTGGGGAGCACCCTATGGGATTAGTATTCTGTGGCCCGGCTTTTGGAAACTGCCAAAGGCCTTTAATGCTGATTTAGGGTTTGTGCTGATGTAGCTTGTATATCTGCCTCTTCAAGTAATCTTTATATCAATTTGGTGATGATCTTTCCAGCCATTGAATTCAATTTTTTTTTTTTTTTTGCAGTACTGGGGATAGAACCTAGGGGCATTCTACCTCCAAGATACACTCCCAGCCCTATTTTTTATTCTTTATTTTGAAACAGGGTCTCACTAAGTTGCGGAGGGCCTCACTAAGTAGCTGAGCTGGCCGCGAACCCGGAGGGCTCACTATGTTTCCCAGGCTGGCCCCAAACTCCTGGGCTGGTGTGATCCTTCTGCCTCAGCCTTCTGAGTAGCTGGGACCACAGGTGCACACTACCACGCCTGGCTTTGGAAATCAAAATTTTAGGCCCACCAATCCATTTCCTTCCTGTCCCTTAAAAAATGTTTCTTGGTTTTTTTTTTGTTGTTGTTGTTTAGTATTTCCTAATTTTCAGTCACATTCTAGTTCTCTATGAGTGTGTGTGTGTGTGTGTGTGTGTGTGTTTACTGGGGATTGAACCCAGGGGCATTCTACCTCTGAATTACACCCCCAGCACTATTTTATTTTTATTTTGAATCAGGGTCTTGCTAGATTGATGAGAGTCTCACTACTTGCTGGGGCTGTCCTTGACCTGCAATCCTCCTGTCTCAGCCTCCCAAGTATTGGGATTACAGGCGTGCGCCACCATGCCCTGCTTCTCTATGAGATTTTTTTTTTTTTTTTGCGGTACTGGGGATTGAACCCAGTGGCATTCTACCTCCAAGCTACACCCTCAGCCCTATTTTTTATTCTTTATTTTGAAACAGGGTCTCACTAAGTTGCAGAGGGCCTCACTAAGTAGCTGAAGCTGGCCATGAACCCAGATCCTCCTGTCTCAGCCTCCCAAATACTAGGATTATAAGCATGTACCACTACACCCTGCTTTCTATGAGATTTTTAAACTAACAAATAGTATCCCTTTGGCCAGTTTTCTAGTGTCTGGAAATTAAAATTCTTGAGATTTCCACAACTCAGACTTAGATTACATTTAAATCATTTTCACTCTCTGCCTTTTCCTAATTCAACATTTATTGAGCTCCTATATTGTGAGATAGTTATGAGACAGTTAGCCTCCCCGTTGTATAGGTGAGTAAACTGAGGCTTGAATGGGACCTGTGCCCTGTGTAAGGTCATCTGTGGACATGAAATGATGGAGCCAGAACTGGAACCACTGGTCCCTGGTCCCCTTCTAGGAGCCTACTCCATCTTCTTCTTTTTTTTTAAATGTTAGAAGCAGTTTTATTTTTTTATTTTCTTTTTATTCTTTATTTTGAAACAGGGTCTCACTAAGTTGCGGAGGGCCTCACTAAGTAGCTGAGGCTGGCCGCGAACCCGAATCCTCCTGTCTCAGCCTCCCAAGTACTGGGATTACAAGCGTGAGCCACCACACCCAGCTCTACTCCATCTTCTACAACCCACACAGGCCCTGGACCCTCTCACCACTCTGTTGTCCAGCTCATTCCAGTATTTCCAGCAACATCTCCAAGCAGCTCTGACCCCAATACCAAGGACTAAACTGACAGAGTGCTAGTTGGTTAGGATGGTGAGGTTTCAATATGACTAATTATTATTATTATTATCATTATCATTATCATTATTATTTTAGGTGACAAGTCCTCTGGTTTGGGGGCCTGCGAGTGGTTTCTTGTCCTCAGCTGCCTGCTCTTCGTCATCCTAACTTTCCCTTTTTCCATCTGGTTCTGCATAAAGGTGAGTTTCTATGAGAACCCAATAGGTTGTGCGTATGCGTGTGTGTGTGTGTGTGTGTGGTGCTGGGGATGGAACCCAGGGGTGTTCTACCTCTTAGCTACACCCCAGCCCTATTTTATTTTTTTATTTTGAAACAGGGCCTCACTAAGTTGCTGAGGCTGGCTGTGAACATGTGATCCTCCTGTTTCAGCCTCCCAAGTACTGGGATTACAGGTGTGCACCACCACGCACAGCTACGATAGGTAATTGTCTGGTGCCTCTCACTGACCACAGTGGCCACTGTCCGTCTGTGTTGGTACTTGCTGTCACTCCACCCGTCCTCCAGGAGAGCTCTCCCCTCTTCGAGTCCTGGCTCCGATGTAACTGTGAAGCCGCCGTGACTCCTCTAGACCATCCTCCCTTCCCTGTGCTCCTGGGCCACCTGCTCTCACTTCCTTCTAGCATCTACCATGCATAGAATACTTGTTGAGCCCCCGTCTCTACCATGACACCCTCAGGGCAGGGATAGTGTCTAGTTCGTCCACTCTGACACAAGGACCCGCCCAGAATAGATCGTGACGCCCACTCATCCGCTCCTCACACTGCCAGTTTCATGACGTTGATGCTTGTCTGTTTTTTATTGTTGTTGTTTTGTGGCATTGGGGATTGAACCCAGGGATGTTCTACGTGTAAGCTACACCACCAGCCCTATTTTATTATTTTTATTTTACTTACTTATTTTGTGGTACTGGGGATTGAACCCTACCTCTGAGCTATACCCCAGCTCTATTTTATTTATTTATTTTTTTTTTTGCGGTACTGGGGATTGAACCCAGGAGCGTTCTACCTCCGCGCTATACCCCCGGCCCCTATTTTTTATACTTTATTTTGAAACCGGGTCTCACGAAGTTGCGGAGGGCCTCACTAGGTAGAGAGAGAAAGACAGGGAGAGAGAGAGAGAGAGAGAGCTGAGGCTGGCCGCAAACCCGGATCCTCCGGTCTCCGCCTCCCAAAGTACTGGGATTACAAGCATGCACCACCACGCCCGGCCTATTTTTTATTTTGAAACCGGGTCTTTCTAAGTTGCTGAGGGCCTTCCTAAGCTGCTGAGGCTGGTTTTGAACTTGTGAGCCTCCTGTCTCAGCCTCCCAAGTACTGGGATTGTAGGCGTGCATCATGACGCCCGGCCTTATTTTTTATTCTGAAACAGGGTCTCACTAGGTTGCTCAGGGCCTTGCTAAATTGCTGAGGCTGGCCTTGAACCTGCGATCCTCCTGTCTCAGCCTCCCCAAAATAGGGATTATAGGCGTGCACCACCATGCCCCCTAACAGGCTCTTCTGGAAGTATGATCTGAGCACCTGTATGACAGTCACAAGGGCCAGTACAGACTCAACCATGGTTTGTGGAAGACACTCTGATGTCTGGTCACTTCAGATGGTAAGCCTTAAGAACACAATTAGGTACTGGATGCAAAAGCAGAATCAGGAAGCTACATCTGAGTGAGGTCTTAAAGAAGCAAGATCCCCAGGCATGTCTGGGGAGAGTTTGTTTCTTCCAACAAGGAACAAGCAATACTAGGGACCTGGCAGCTGGGAATTGCTGGCATACGCTCTAGGAACCAACCCAATCATTCATTCTCATTCAACAAGCACCAGATGAGGTTCCTGATCTCAAGGGACTCGCAGGGGGCAGTAGAGCCTGTCACCTTACAAAGGTTAAATGTGTTTCCTGTGATCTCTTCATTACATTTCAATACAGACAGTCCCTGACTTACAATGGCTTGACCTAAAATTTCAATTTTACAGTGGTGCAAAAGCTATGCATTCAGGAGAAACCGTACTTCAAATTTTGAATTTCGATGTCCTAGCATACTCTCTTGTGCCAGGCATGGTGGTGCACACCTGTAATCCAAGTACTTGGGAGGCTGAAACAGGAGGATCACATGTTCAAGGCCAGCCTCTGAAACCTCACGAGGTCCTCTGTAACTTAGTGAGACCCTGTTTTGAAATAAAAAAATAAAATAGGGCTGGGGGTGTAGCTCAGAAATAGAATGCCTCTGGGTTCAATCCCCAGTACCACAAAAAATAAAAATAAAAAGGGCTGGGGGATAGCTCAGAGGTAGAATGCCCCTGGGTTCAATCCCCAGTAACACACAAACACACAAACACACACACACACACACACACACACACCCCTAATGAATGATACATATAAAAGCTAGTAATGCAGAAGTCAGTGCAAAATACAAGATTAAAGAGGCTCTGATCAGATTTTATTTGAGGAATATTGGACATGGTAGAAACATTATTTTTAGATAATCATGAGTTTTTAATCAAAATTCTGTTCTTGGGCAAAAAAATTAACATGGTCAATATACTTTTTCATTGATTTCTGAAATTCTATGCTTATTAAGTATAGATTTTAGAATGTTAAATATTAATAGAAATTTGTCCTTAGTTCTCAAAACAAAGATTTCTGATACCTAGAATCACTCTTATGACAAGGTCTGTGTGTGTGTGTGTATGTGTGTGTGTGTGTGTGTGTGTGTGTGTGGTGCTGGGGATTGAACCCGGGGGAATTCTACCTATGAGCTACGCCCCCAGCCCTATTTTATTTTTATTTATTTATTTATTTATTTATTTATTTATTTATTTACTTACTTACTTACTTACTTATTTGAGGTACTGGGGATTGAACCCAGGGGCATTCTACTTCCGAGCTACACCCCTGGTCCTATTTTATATTTATTTATTTATTTATTTATTTATTTATGGTACTGGGGATTGAACCCAGGGCATTCTACCTCCGAGCTACACCCCCAGCCCTATTTTTTATCCCTTTTATTTTGAAACAGGGTCTCACTAAGTTGTGGAGGCCTCACTAAGTAGCTGAGGCTGGCCACAAACCCGGATCCTCCTGTCTCAGCCTCTTAAGTACTGGGATTACAAGCGTGCACCACCACCACACCCGGCATTTATTTTTATTTTGAAATGGGGTCTCACTAGGTTGATGAGAGTCTGACTACTTGCTGAGGCTGTCCTTAAATTTGCAATCCTCCTGTCTCAGCCTCCCAAGTACTGGGATTACATGTGTGTACCATCATGCCCAACTTGAGAAGGCCTTTTGAAGACTTTATTTTTCTATCTTAGAATGATGTGTGGGCCGGGCATGGTGGCGCATGCTTGTAATCCCAGTACTTTGGGAGGCAGAGACCGGAAGATCCGGGTTCGCGGCCAGCCTCAGCTCGCTCTCTCTCTCTCTACCTAGTGAGGCCCTCCGCAACTTCGTGAGACCCGGTTTCAAAATAAAGTATAAAAAAATAGGGCCGGGGGTGTAGTGCGGAGGTAGAACGTCCCTGGGTTCAATCCCCAGTACCGCAAAAAAAAAAAAAAAAGAATGATGTGAAAGTGTGTATTTCCCTTTAGGTTGTACAAGAGTATGAGAGAGTAATTATATTCCGACTGGGACACCTGCTTCCTGGAAGAGCCAAAGGCCCTGGTAAGAAACACCCCTCCCCCGTTTTTTTATCTCCCCTCATCTTGCCCATTTCTTCAATCCATGCATGTTTATAAGATGGACCTCAGATGACATGAAGCAACTTGATTCATGATATTTACATTTCTAGTCTCTTGGTTATAATGCAGGTCATTAAAAAATTCTTTAAGGAACCAGGCACAGTGGTGTACGCCTGGAATCCCAGTACTTGGGAGACTGAGACAGGAGGATCGCAGGTTTAAGGCCAACCTGGGAAACTTAGCAAGACCTTGTTTCAAATATTAAAAATAAAATAGGACTGGGGGTGTATCTTGGAGGTAGAACCCCCCTGGGTTCAATCCCCAGTACAAAAAGAAGGGAGGGAGGGAGGGAAAGGAAGGGAGGGAGGGAAAGGAAGGGGGAATTCTCCAGGGAGCGGTACTCCCAGGTGACAGGAGGCCAAGAGAGAGGACAGGTACAGAGAGCCCCACACCAGGGCCAGGCTGACTGGGATGGCAAGTCAGTTTAGGACCCATGGCTGGGGACTGGTTTGAGGCCAATGTGTGTATGGTCATAGTCCTGTGAATTCTCAGAGAACAGCAGAGCTACTTCAGAACCCAGGGGCCAGATCAAGTCACGGAAGACAAGAACAGTTCAGCATCCAAGAAACAGATTGGTCTTTAGTTGGTAGAATTCAAGAGCCATAGACTGAACACTTCCTGGGTTTCAGACGCTGCTGACTACCAGGAACACAAAGATGGATGCACAAGACAGGCTCCCTGATCTCAAGGACCTTAAACTCTAGTGGAGTTGATGTTCAGAGATCCAAGCTGATTATAGGACACAGAAGTATGGTTAGTCTGGAAAGTCTACTGGTTGGGGTTTGGAGATCCAAGACAGAGGCATGAGGAGCAAAGGCCCACTGTGCACATAGTGGAGAGGCTCTAAGTTCTCAGCCAGGCCTTCAGTGACAAGCAGAGAGTGGAGACCAGACTGGGAGGCCCAGATCAGAGTTTGCAGATTCAGAACCGAATAGAGGGGTTCACGCAACAACAAGAACCAGATCCTGCAGTTCCAGCACATGGACCATCTTTCTGTGGCCCTGGTTTCCTTCCCCGTCAGGGCTGAGCAGGGATAGTAGCTGGGATGCTCCCCAGATAGACCCTGGGCTTCGTGAGGGGCTGCTGTTGCCCACGAAGCTGTGGCTCTTGCAGGAGCCCTCAGCATCCAAGGGACTTTGAGAAAAGTCTCAACAAATCAATCTGCAGACATTTATTGCACATTGACCCTGTACATTATGTTGGGTAGGTGAGGACTAACTAGTCAGCCAGAAAGCTGGGATCACAATATTGCCATTCTGATTATCTCTGAGACTCACATTTTATGAACACACAGGTTAGGTATGGTGGCGCATGCCTATAATCCCAATACTTGGGAGGCTGAGATAGGAAGATTGCAGGTTCGAGGTCAGCCTCAGCAAGTAGCGAGACTCTCAGCAACCTAGCAAGACCCTGTTTCAAAAGAAAAATAAAATTGACCTGGGGGTGTAGCTTGGAGGTTCAATCCCCAGTAACACACACACATACACTCACACACACACGCACACACACACACCTAACACGTGGAGGTTGCTGGCTCTAAAGTTTGACACATGGTCATATTTACAGATTAAAAATAATTTTATAAAGCATCTATTTTTTTTTTTTTGCAGTACCGGGGATTGAACCCAGGGGCATTCTACCTCCGCACTACACCCCTGGCTCTATTTTTTATACTTTATTTTGAAACCAGGTCTCATGAAGTTGCGGAGGGCCTCACTAAGTAGAGAGAGAGAGAGTGAGAGAGAGAGAGAGGGAGAGAGAGAGAGAACGAGAGAGCTGAGGCTGGCCGCGAACCCGGATCCTCCGGTCTCCACCTCCCAAAGTACTGGGATTACAAGCATGTGCCACCATGCCCGGCTTTATAGAGCATCTAAAAGGTACTAAGTCAGACACTGAGGCCACCAATACTGTCTATGACACGCCTCCGCTTAGGGAGCTCGAGTCTAGTGAAGGGACAGACATGTCATTGAGTCACCATGACTTAAGTGACCATACAGCCCAGTTTGCTTGGAACGATCCCTGTTTGCACCTGTTGTCCTGCAGTGAACTGTAACCTTTTTCCTCAAAAGTGTCCCAGATTAGCTAGGTGTGGTCATGTACGCCTGTAATCCCAGTACTTGGGAGGCTGAGACAGGAGGATCACATGTTCGAGGCCAGCCTCAGCAATTTAGTGAGGCCCTCTGCAGCTTCGTGAGACCCTGTTTCAAAATAAAAAAATAAAATAGGGCTGGGGGTGTAGCTCAGAGGAAGAATGCCCCTGGGTTCAATCCCCAGCAACACACACACACACACACACACACACACACACACACACGTATCCCAGATTGAATAACACATTCAATGGTAATGTAAGCTACAACAAAGACTCTATCGGGGCAGAGGTGGGTTCCCCAGTGATCTGTGTGTGGCTGGAGGCTGAGAAAGGCAACGCAGTGTATGAGTGTACAACGTGTTGTACAAGCAGCCTCCGTGCTTGCTGTTCACCTCCCCCCCTCCACTCTTCTAGGTCTGTTCTTCTTTTTGCCCTGCCTGGATACCTACCACAAGGTCGACCTTCGTCTCCAAACCTTGGAGATACCCTTTCATGAGGTAAGCCGAGTGGCTTTTGCTTTCTCTCTAATTTTCCATGGTATGCCAACCAACTCTAGCCCAGGGCAAAAAAATACTATGTTAAAAAGTAGGAAGGAGAATTGCAGGTTCGAGGCCAGCCTCAGCAACTTAATGAGGTCCCAGAGAGACCTCATTAAGAGAGACCCTGTTTCAAAAAAAAAAAAAAATAGAGCTGCTGGGAGTGGAGCTTGGAGGTAGAACGCCCCTGGGGTCAATATCCAGTACCAAAAAAAAAAAAAATGAAAACAAAAGCAGGGAGGAAAAATAGATACATGGACTACATCATAACTAAAAACTTTTGTGTATAAAAGGATACAATCAACAGAGGTAAAGGCAACTAATGGAATGGGAGGAAATATTTACAAATTATATGTCTTGTAAGGGGTTATATAAAGAATTCATACTTTTCAATAATAAAAAAGCAAATAACCGACTAAAAAATGGACAAGGGACTCATGGAAGTTAATCTTATGTGTTAATGAGGCTAGGCCATGGTCACTTGGCCTATATTTGGTCAAACACATCTGGATATTATTGTTATTTTTTTTTGTGGTACTGGGGAATTGAACCCAGGGGCATTCTACCTCTGAGCTACACCCCCAGCCCTATTTTTT
>PVJS01056774.1:0-12241 GCA_004027185.1 Glis glis | reverse complement strand
ACAGCTCAGCAGAGGAACGGTTTATTTGGCTCACAGTGTTAGAGGTTTAGTCCTTAGTCTGCTCCAAAGCAGAGACCACGGTGGCAAGGCATGGTGGAGGAAGACTGCTGAATTCATGGCAATGGAAGCAGCAAGAGACAGACACACAGACACACACACACACAGACACACACACACACACACACACACACACACACACACACACACACAGAGCCAGGGACAGATACAGTCCCCAAGGCCACGCCCCCATTGACTCACCTCCTCCCTCCTCAAGCCATTTCCTACCTCCAAACCTGGCTGCATAGCCTAACACATGAATTTCTCCAGTGAAAGTTTTACATTGAAATTTTAACACCATTTATAGTTGTTATCAACTTCTAAAATTATTATATTTATTATCTTACTCTCCCCCACTAGACTACAGGACAAAACCTTTGCTCTTTTTGTTCATATTAAACCCTAAGCACTTACAACAATGATTAGTACATAGTAGACATTCAATCAGCATTTGTTAACTGAATTTCCAAAGATGCTGCTAGTGTTAAAATAGTTTTTTAATGAAATAATCCTCAATATAGAAAAATACTCATGATAACATCTTTTATAACAGCAAAAAATTGAAACTCATCTAAATGTCCAACATTTAATAAATGGTTCCACACTTAACAGTAAATTTACAGGATGGACTCTCATGCAGTCATTGAAAACATGTTTGGGGGAGCCAGGTGTGGTGGCGCATACTTGTAATACCAGGACTTGGGAGGCTGAGACCAGAGGATTCAGGTTCACAGCCAGCCTCAGCTACTTAGTGAGGCCCTCCGCAACTTAGTGAGACCCTGTTTCAAAATAAAGAATAAAAAATAGGGCTGGGGATGTAGCTCAGAGGTAGAATGCCCCTGGGTTCAATCCCCAGTACCACAAAAAAAAAAAAAAGAAAACATGTTTGGGGATTTTTCATAATACCGGGGAAAGCTTCTGTTATAATGCTAAGTAAAAAGCACAGGATCAAAAGTTTTATAAATAGTGTGACCTCAATTATTTAAAAAACACAGACCAAGAAAAAGCTTAAAACAGAATACTCCAAAACACAATAGCATTATCTCTATTATATCCAGATTGCGAGATTGTAGGTAAATATTTTTCTTCTTTTTCTATGCCTTGAGAATTTCTCATTTGTATTTCAAATTTCAAATATGTATTACTAATTTAAAATAATAACAACCCACTAAGAAGAAACCTAACAAGCCTCTTATAATCCCTATTATGTTGCTCTCAAACTTCTACATAGTCTTTTTATATGGCTATAAAAACTGCCTTTTACAAATGCATGTCACTTGAATAGAGCATCCAGGTTCCAGATAAAATTTCTGCCACCGTGTATGGTGTTTTGTGTGTTAAGTACCTTGCCCATAGGTTAACCAATAATTAGCAAAGTCACACTGCAACCAAATAATGACGGGCAGTCTGTAGTTAGTTATCACCTATGTTGGAAGACTTAGAATAGCCTTTCACTTTACACTCCTGGTGGGGAATTATGCCCTGCTCTACGATGAACCTTACTACCTATGAAGACAAGGAAACCAAGATGGTTAGACCTAGTCACATCCTCTTGTGGCTAAATAATACTATGAGCAATAGTATACTGAGCAAAAACACCAAAATTCTTTTTTATTTATTTATTTTGTGTGTGGTACTGGGGATTGAACCCAGGGGTGTACCCCTGGCCCTATTTTTTATCCTTTACTTTGAAACCGGGTTTCGCGAAGTTGCAGAGGACCTCACTACGTAGCTGAGGCTGGCCACGAACCTGGATCCTCCGGTCTCCGCCTCCCAAGTACTGGGATTACAAGCGTACGCACACCAAAATTCTTAAGAGTAAGTGCCTGTGGCAATCATCATCCCCCCCCCATATATTGAAATGAATATGTAATACAATCTTCCATTCTAGAGGCAATAGTGTCTAATATTGTATATCCTGACCAAGAAAGAAAGCCCTGTTAACATGATGCAGAGATCTAATGGGCTTGGGGTAAGGAATGAATATCTTCTTTGGGTGTGAAGTAGGCACATGACTCAGGAACAGGGAGAACAGCAGGATTTCCTTGACGAGGAGACTGATGGCAATTGTGTATCTCACTTTTTCTAGTGGGAAACAGGCTAGGTTGAAAACTTCTCTTAACATGTTTATTTCTGGGTCTTCCATTTCAGAGAGATGTTCGCTGCTCTGCCGCACAGTTCATATTTCCAGTACACACAGCTATGACCTCCCCTTCCCCTGGCCCTACCCAGAGGTTGACACCATCTATACTTTGGCAATCATAAAACCCAGAATTCTCACCTCACATCTAACCTATCTACATTTTATCCCTAGATCACCCATCTGCATTAAAGTAAAATCAGTATTCTCCCCTAGTTGTGAAGACCAAGGTAACTTTTAGAGTTATGTCTCAGTCAACACCTCCTATAATGACCATCTCTTATTTGACAATTCAAGATATCAGCTGTCTGTCCCAGAAAAAAGAGAAATTAAGTATTTTGTTTTGTGGTGAATGCCTGCCTCTAGCCCCCAAAATAGCTAGACCCAGGGCACAGTGTCCACAATGTTCAGTCCCACGCCCATCCTCTCATTCTGGCAGTCAGCCAACACCAAGCAATTACCCAGCGTTTCCCCTCAGGTGTGCTACTTCAGATATGCATGCATGCCAGCACTGTAGGGTGGGCACTATACTGCACTTGATCTCTTAACAATTCAATCTACCTTTAATTTATATTTGCCAACAGAGGATGATATTGTAAATAGGAAATTCAGGATTATTAAGGTTTTTATTCCAGTTTTTATGTCTTTAGCCAATATGGTAATGCCATGTGCTATCCTATAATCAGACTAGAGTTCATTATACCCAAGGCAACTTGTTTACACTGGCTAAGAATAGCCCCTTGTCAGTCCTATACCATCTCAGAATATTCATCCATTTTGAAGATAAAATGGAGAACACTTGCTAGTCTAAAGGGAAGCCAGTCAGCTGTTTCATGCTTGGTTAGTGGCAACTTGCAGTCTCAAGTCCTGCAAAACAGTTATTCCAGTACCTTGCCCTGACTGAACATAAATGTAGGTTGCTATTCTTTCTCTCCCTCTCCTTCTCCCTTTCTTTCCTTGTTATTGTTGCTACAGATTGAACCCAGGGCCTCTCTTGTGCTAAGCACATGCTCTCTCACTGAGCTATACCCTCCAGTCCCAAGGTACTATTTCAACTGTCCATGCAAACACACCCACTTGAGAATTTCATAGAGTGGGGATGATCTGTCCTTCTGATGGGTATTTACATGTTCCATCAAATATCAAAATACTAGATGTTTGGTCTATTTATGAGTACAGATCCTGGCTCTCCGCAAGTCTGTTGAAGTCATCACCTATGGCACTGCGTGACAGTAGACCTCACTTGATACTACTCAGGATGCACACAATCATGCATATATTCTCACCTTCCAGGTCCCCAGCAAGTGAGCATTTGTCCAGACTGGTGAAGCGGGATATCTGTTTTCAGCTCCTGATGATACTGAACAGATCCATCAACAGAAAATCATTAATAAATCTCCAAACAGGGATGTCAGTATGGGAGAGCCTTAGACAAGAAGCCCAGGGTATTTAACAGGGTCCAAGTAACTGGAAAATTATCCAGATTGTTCTACAATGTATAATACTAAGTGAATGAATTGGCTAAGCCCTAGATTTTTTCAGGTGGACTCCTAACACACCAGCTGAACAATAATTACTACTATGTGGGTTTCAACCTTAGGTGTATATTTGAATCATCTCAGAGGCTTAAAAATTAAAAACAGAAGGAAACAACAACAAAGAAACTTTATTTGGATCCTGCTCTCAACAAATTAAATGAGAATTTCTAGGAATGAGGCTTAGCCATTGGTTATTTTATTCTGTTTGTTTTAAACTGCCCAAGTGATTCTATTACACAGCTAAGGCTGGGAATAAAGAATCTGGAGCTGTGGTTCTCAAACTTTGGACTACATCACTATAACCTAGCAGTGACTAAAACCAATAGCTGGCTCTACACCTAGAGTTTCTGATTTGGTAGGGATGGGTAAGACCTGAGAATCTGTATTCTTAATAAGTTTCCAGGTGATGATAATGCTATTTATCTGAAAACCACCCTTTTGAGTAGCAAGAATCTAGGACTGCAGGCTATGTGCTATTTTATAATAACCAAGTAAAGCAGAAGCTGCTGGAATAAAACTTAAAAAAATGCAAAGTCTATGTATTAATAATGACTCATTTGAGTTTCTGTTTCACCCTTTCTCCCCATCCTCTGGAAATAACAGTCTCCCGGGGAGTCTTGTGATTACAATGTAATAATTGCAAAACAGCTAGCACTTCACTAAGGTGATGTTGTCCTCATTTTACTTGACACAGCTGGTCACTTCCTTCTTCCTGAAACACTCTTCAACTTGACTTCATTGTCCCCACACTCCCCTGGTTTTTCTTCTGAGTCTCTGGATGCATTTTTGTTATTTCTTCATCTCCACTACACTTAAATGTTGGAGTAACAAAGGATCGTTTATCTAATACTCACTCTTTTAGTGACCTCACCCAAGTTCATAGCTTTAAATATTATCTATATGCTGATAACACCCACATTAATAGCAGTCAGCCCAGATTATTTCCTTGAATTCCAGACATGTCCAAATGCCCAGTTCATAATCCCACTTGGTTGTCTATGAGATATCTCAAGCAGAATACATCTAAAATAGAGCTTCTAATTTTCCCTTCCTCCCCAAACAGAAAACTGGCTCTTCCAGTTATTCCCAATTCAGTAACTGGTAACTCCATTCTTCTAGTTGTTAGGACCAAAAATTCTGTGATCATCATTGCCATTTCTTTTCTCTCACAATTTATATCTGACCCATTAGTAAATAATGCTGCCTCTATCTTAAAATGTATCCAAAATTTAACCTTTTTCACTGTTACCACCAATATCTCTTGACTGGATTATTGCAACAGTCTCTTAAGTGGTTTCCCTACCTCCATCATGCCCCTCCCCTTTGGTCTTGTTTTCAATGTAGGACCCAGAGTAACTTCATTAATCCATCAATCAATTTATGTCATTTGAAGTAATTTCATAAAGCTAGAAGGATTTAGAATGTTTTCACCATAAAGAAATGGTAAAATTTTTATCCTGATTTAAACATTACATAATGAATACATATTTCAAAACACTGCACAGTATTCCATAAATATATACATTTTTTATGTATCAGTTAAAAATTGAAATTAAAGCCTGGTGTGATGATGCACATCTGTAATCCTAGTACTTGGGAGGCTGAGACAGGAGGATCATAGGTTTGAGTACAGCCTAGCAAGACCCTGTTTCAAAATAAGAAATAAAAAGGGCTGGGGGTGTAGCTCAGAGGTAGGATGCCCCTGAGTTCAATCTCCAGTAACCCCCCCAAAATTTAAATTTAAAAAAGAAAGTGTCTTAAGAAGGTGAGATTGATCAATTGTGTAAAATGACCATGAAAAAATTAAAAAAGATGAG
The DNA here is from genome assembly GCA_004027185.1 of Glis glis. Classification (NCBI taxonomy): domain Eukaryota; kingdom Metazoa; phylum Chordata; class Mammalia; order Rodentia; family Gliridae; genus Glis; species Glis glis. The sequence continues at coordinate 6,689 of PVJS01056774.1, read as the reverse complement.
AACGTATAAGTGAGCACTGGGTTTGGCAATGTGAAGGTAATCCGTGATCTTGACAAGAACTGCTCTAATGAAACAGAATAGAGCCAGGAGTAAATGGGGGGAAAGGAACCGAAGCGTACAAACATTTTCAAACATTCTCTCATAACACAAGACCACAGCATATGATGTTACCTCTTTCCAGAATCCTGCACCTTCATTCATTCCTTCTGATGACTATGTTTGCCTGTTTTCCTTAAAGACTCAGGCTCAGGTAGTATATTGTCTAAGAAACATCATTTTGAACTGTTATGTCCCCACACATCTACCACATCACAGATACACTAGAGATATCCATAGTACATATAGAATTCTAATTGATACAAACTGTTTTAAACTGAGAATATTATATCAGAGACCCCTGCACAAAAGCAGATGCTCAATTAAGTACTTCTTTGATGAAGGAGAAACTTTTTATTTTTTTCGGTACTGGTGATTGAACCCCAGAGGCATTTTACCTCTAAGCTACACCCCCAGCCCTAGTTTTTATTCTTTATTTTGAAACAGGGTCTCACTAAGTTGCAGAGGGCCTCACTAAGTAGCGGCGCTGGCCGCGAACCCGGATCCTCCAGTCTCAGCCTCCCAAGTACTGGGATTACAAGCATGTGCCACCACACCCGGCTCGAAGGAGAAACTTTAATGTAACTTTTTTTTTTTTTTTTGCGGTACTGTGGATTGAACCCAGGAGCATTCTACCTCCAGTCTACACCCCCAGCCCTAATTTTTATTCTTTAGTTTGAAACGGGATCTCACTAAGTTGCAGAGGGTCTCACTAAGTAGCTGAGGTTGGCCGCGAACCCCGGTTCTCCGGTCTCAGCCTCCCAAGTACTGGGATTACAAGTGTGCATCACCATGGCTGGCAACATAACAGTTTTCAAGCTTCTAAAAACTTATTCCATATGTTTTCATTAACATATATACAAAATCTTATATTTTATTAGTTATCTGCATATTTGCAAGTAATAAATTATAAAACAATAAAGGAAAATAGTAAAAAAATGCAAACCTAAAATTTGTCTTAAAAAGTAAACAATAAAATAGAGTTAACACATATTTATGATGACTCTGACTCTTATTCTAGATAATTCCTACCTTTCCCTTAATTTCATTATTTCAAGTATTCAATATTTGATAAGTAAACACACATAAATGTTTTGATATTCAGACACATAAAAGGAAGTCTTAGTCAGATGTGGTGACACATGCCTGTAGTCCCAGTACTAGGGAGGCAGGGGAGGATCACAAATTTGAGGACAGCCTCAGCAACTTAGTGAGACACTCAGCAACCTAGCAAGACCCTGTTTCAAAACACAAAAAAATAAAAAAGCGCGGGGAATGTAGCTCAGAGACAGAATGACCCTGAGTTCAACCCCCAGGACCAAAACTTATATAAATAAACAAACAAATGATAGCTGGGTGTGGTGGTACACGTTTGTAATCCCAGTACTTGGGAGGCTGAGATGTGAGGATCTGGGTTCACAGCCAGCCTCAGCTACTTATTGAGGCCCTCCGCAACTTAGTGAGACCCTGTTTCAAAATAAAGAATAAAAAATAGGGCTGGTGTACATACCGCAAAACAAACAAAAAACAAATGAATAAATGGAAATCTTACAAAATAGAATAACTGCACAGTCTGTGAATGTTAAGTGCACCTAATTCTAGTTACTTAAGCACAGGGCATTTTATTAAATCTATATGTAGTCTAATACTTTCTGAAGTACTGCTTCTAGGTATTACTCAATGCTTAAGGAAATTCTGGCATCAGGTTTGAGAGGAGGTTTTATGCTCATGATATAGTATATCATGTCTCAAATTGTTCATGTTAAGAATATAAAATGAGCTAGACGTGGTGGCGCAAGCCTGTATTCCCAGTACTTGGGAGGCTGAGTCAAGAGGATCGCAGGTTCATGGCTAGCTTCAGCAACTTAGCGAGGCCCTCTGCAACTTAGTGAGACCCTGTTTCAAAAACAAAAATAAAAAATAAGGCTGGAGGTGTAGTTCAGAGGTAGAATAGAATGCCCCTGGGTTCAATCCCCCATGCCTCCACCACTCCCCCACGAATACAAGATGGCAGTGTGTTGCCCAAACAAACATCTGAGGCACTTAAAAAAAAACAAACAGATTCTTGGGCTCCAACTTGAGAGGATTCTGACAGTGCATCTGAGAGAAGGGCTAGAGATCTGTAAAAAGCTCTTCAAATCGTTCTGATGATCAGCCAGGTTTGTGAAATAATGAACTTATATCATTTCTGGAAATGTAGACTACAAAGAGATTTGCAGTAATTCCTGGCTCCCCTTAAAAAGTTGCTACCCGCCGGGCGTGGTGGCGCACGCTTGTAATCCCAGTACTTTGGGAGGCGGAGACTGGAGGATCCGAGTTCGCGGCCAGCCTCAGCTCTCTCTCTCTCTACCTAGTAAGGCCCTCTGCAACTTCGTGAAACCCAGTTTCAAAATAAAGTATAAAAAAAAATAGGGCCGGAGGTGTAGCGCGGAGGTAGAATGCCCCTGGGTTCGATCCTCGGTACCGCAAAAAAAAAAAAAAAAGTTGCTACCGTGGCTGGACCCACAAAAAATACTGACCCACCATGTTAATGTTATACATTCTGAATTGCTTGTCCAAGTACAATTTTGACTTGTATTCAATAAACGAAGTTTCTATACCACTAATACTGAGCTGTCAGAAGCCACTTTTAATAAGTTACAGTGAGGCTTGATGGGTTTTCTTAAGAATACCACCTGCCACAACTGATACTACACCTACCATTTTGTCCAAAAAAGCTATACCTAAAAGCAATGAATTATATTGTTATTCTAACCTGAAACTATATAGGACAGTATACGTTTCAAAGTAATTCAGATGCATTGTCATTTGAGCTTACAACCATTTTTTTTTTAATGTGGTACTAGAGATTGAACCCAGGAGTATCCTACCTCTGAGCAACACCCTGCACCGTATTTTATTTTTTATTTTGAAACAGATTCTAAGTTACCAGCTAGAGCTTATCACGATTTTGTGAGACACATTCACCATGTTTTAACAACAACAACAACAACAACAACAACATCAGGCACCCCAAAGTCTGTATCTACAAAATATGTAAGCAATGGGTCCTGGTCACTCCCAGAGGAATCCAGAGGCAAATACCAAAACAAAACAAGTTAACTATGTTCTAGCAATGGTCTTTACTGGTATAAATTATTTGAAAACTTTTAATAATATCAACTACTTTGAGAAAAAACTTGCAAAAAATTGTTGATGGGCAATCACTAGGAAAACAAATTTTAAAAGCAATGACATCCTTTGGGAAGACAACTGGCAAAAGTTTCAAAATACTCCCAGGCTATTAATGTGTATCTTTATGCTGAAACTGGTACAAGTCTAGGATATTTTAGAACTTAAGTCTTAAACCCTTTGTAAGCACATAACTAAAGAATTGTGTCAATATAATGAGACAGAAAAGAAAAAAATGACCCCAAAAGTCCTGTATTTTTCTGACGATGAAGCTCATTTCCATATATAAACCAGTTACTGGAATAAACAGTCAAGGATAAGTGACTAGATAAGTATAGTATATAGATATAAAGCACAAAAAAAGAAGACAACTCTAAGCAATGCATAAAAAATGACATGTCATATGGCACCATCACTGGCAACCCTAGATGACAGTAAGATTATAGGAGAACCACTAACCAAATGACAGACTGGTCATGATTCAATCTTTACAACCAATGTGGCACTTAACATTTTCAAAACCTAAGAACAATGACCTGTTGATTTAGGAATAGTCTTAGCCCCAGACTAAGTCATATTTGACCAATAAATCTTAAATAAGTTTTAGGCAAATATGGAAACAAAAACTAATGATGAAAAAAGCATTTTACTAAGGCTAACATTACAGAAATATTGTTTTCTACAATGCATCATACCTATGAATATGACATCTTCTGTTGAGACATAATTGAAAAATTACAGGAATAATTTCCATACTTATAGGTCAAATACTGAATTGAAAAAAATCAGAAGTTTTAATATTTGCCTTATTTATTTTACAAACAAGAACGAAATTTGTAAAAAGCTGTCATTACTACTTAAAATAAAATTTCCAGAGCCCCTTGACTGAATTCTAAGTTAAAATCTTAGTGTATTAAACTTGTGCCACCAATTTCAATATGCTTTATGACCCAGATTTTACTACCCCACTGCAACTATTCAGGAAACCTCTTTCAATTATTATAAATTACTTTAAAGAAATCACAGGCCTATATTTAATAATGGCAAAATTAGAGCATGTTTGTCATTATGAAATATTTTGAGATATATGTATGGGTAAAATCAATTATAAAAATTCAAGCAGTGTGACATAATATAGCCTCTACTGCTGGAAGAAAAAACAAGACATAATTTGCCCCAACAAATAAATCATATCTAGTTTATAAGGTCTTAATACAGTCTTTGCTAATAACCACCAAAGAGTATAATCAATTCAAGTTCACCCGGAAGACCTCCAAATCCTTCACACCTGCACCACTTACTAAATTCAACCTGATAGACTATATGTGGAGGAGGGCTTTAGTCAAGGCTGCTTGATCTAGGTAAATCTAATATGACTGGTACTCCAGGAGACCTAATACAGCAGAAGAGACCTGGAAGAGGAGAGACTTGAAAAAATTAAGGAAAAAGAAAAGAAACTGGAGTAAACTCTGTTCTTGGGGTGAATAATAACAAGATAAATAATTACTATGGGTTTTGTTTGCGTTAGCTAGTAATTTGGACTATTACATTAGGACTGTAATCCTGATCACCCTACAAAATAATTCTAACGAGAAAAATGAAATGACTTGTCAGCTTCCTTTCCAATGCAATACATTAAGGACAATCTGGAAAAATTCCACTTTGATGTCTAAATAAACAAATGAATTAAAAACATGCCTTATTCCCTATTTCACAATCTCAAATTTTGCTTTTCTTTCTCTATTTGGTACTGGGGTTGAACCTGGGGGGCATTTTGCCTCTGAGCCACACCCCCAGCCCTTTTTATTTTTTATTTTGAAACAGGGTCTTGCTAAGTTGCTGAGGGTGGCCTGGAACCTTTGATCCTCCTGTGTCAGCCTCCTGAGTACTGGGATTAAAGGTGTACACCACCACACCTGGCTTCAAATTTTGTTTTCTTATCTTTACTCCACGTTGTTCTATGTTTTGTTTGTCCTGGGCCTCCTTTCTCCTCCCTTATATATGTACAGAAAAACAAAGTAGAACAACAACTTCATGGAATGTAAGTACCATTGCCTCTTGCCTACAAGACTTTGAATCAAGGTACTGGATTCCAAGTGCCCAATTTAAACCCTGGGGAACATAAATAAGGGAATTAAGTAACAAAAACCAATCACAGAATCTCCATTAAAAACCCAGAAGCAGCACACAAACACATTCTCAAAATGTCTTTGTTTTTTAATACATTCTCCTCTGTAAAGGACAAAAACACTGTGCTTGAGGCAATACTCAATGGCATATCTGAAGCTGCTAAGTTTACCACAAAAGTTCTAATGAGACGATGATTGAAATTACATTTAAAATATACTGCTTGCTACAGAAATGTAAACAAGCACTGGGACTAACTTTAAGATACTGCCCAAGAAAGAATAAAAATATACACATAAAAAACTCTGATTTAAATGAAAATAGGAAAGTAAACTTATTTAGGGGTACAAAGAGAACTGCAACCAGTGGGATTGTTTTTAGCAGCTGTTTCGAATAACACCTACCGCACACTGCCTAGGGCTGCGCAAAATGTAACCTCCGATGAACAGCCTGAGGTTGTCTGGGTTTCTTTTTTATCTGCGGATAACTGCAGGCAGTGAAACCTGAACTAATAATTATGGCTAAGAGGTGAGTGCCCTCCAGCCTGCCACCCTGGCGCCCCCTGAACCAGCCTACAGCTTGCGGCGCTCAGGTGAGTTCTCTATTAGGTAAAGGACTGCCCCCCTGGCTCTTTAAGAATTCGTTTAATAAGAAATCTCTCACGGGATTTAAAAACATGAAGTGCTACCAAAATAATCTTTTCGCGGTTTTCCTAATTTTGATGGAGGGGGAAAGCGTACAAAGCCATCAAACCGAACGTCCGGGGGACCTGTGGACCTGACCTCACTGTAAGGACCCGAGAGAAGGTGCCTGGAGTAGGAAGATGGGGGAGAGGCAGAGACAGGTGGGTGGGCTGAGGACGCGACAGTCCATCTCGGGGTGCTGCTCCTGCAGCGGACCCGCAGGTGCTTGCTCCGGGAGCCCCCCGCCCCCGTACCTAATGATGTCGTCGCTGTGGCCCCGGTAGAACTTCTGCCGGTGCTCCCGCGGGCTGTACACCACGCCGACCCCCGCCACGAAGTACACGATCTCCTTGGCCGCCGTGTAGTAGAGGTTGTTGCGGCACTGGTGGCCCCGGTAGCCGTACACCCACTCGAGCCGCAGGTGGCAACTCGGGGCGCTCCGGGCCGCCATGTCGGGGCGCCCACCCCGCCGCTCGGGCTCGGGCCCGCGGGAGACGGCGGCCCGGCGACCGAAGCCCTCCCGCGTCCTCTACGCGGCGCCCGACAGGTGCATGGCGCTCGCTCGGGGGCCGCCGCCGCCTCAGCCCACGGGCGGCAGGAGCACGCGCGCCT
>PVJS01056773.1:0-12242 GCA_004027185.1 Glis glis | reverse complement strand
ACATCCTCGCCAACATTTGTTGTTGTTTGACTTCTTAATGATTGCCATTCTTATTGGGGTCAGATGAAATCTTAGAGTAGTTTTGATTTGCATCTCCCTGATTGCTAATGATGTTGAACATTTTTTCATGTATCTATTGGCCATTTGTATCTCTTCTTTCGTGAAGTGTCTATTCATTTCAGCTGCCCACTTCTTGATGCCATGCTTTTGTAATAAGCACATTTAAAATCTACTCAGTGATATTCAAGTACGCAATATGCTGCTATTAACTGTACTGTAGTGTTGTTGATGGTATCTTTAATTAGCCCATTATTCGCTTGGAATGTTTGGATGTTTCTACTACACAGATTTAGATAAGCATCTGGTGACCCAAGCAGGTTATAATACATAATCATAAAAATAATAACAACTAACATTTGTTGAGAGCTCACTGTGTGCCAAGCACTGCTCAAGGATCGCTGTGGATACTAAATTAAAGACATGATCATTAGGCCTATTTTGTGCAAGAGGAAACCCTAATGTGCTTTCTGACTTGAAGCAGTCAAAAGTCAGAGGACATTTTGTAGTTCTCTTTATTACAATTCAGGGATAATAACTCAGGAATGACAAGAAAAAAAAACAGTACTGGCATCGTTTTCAGAAGCACACGAGTTGGAAAGTGTTTCCAGAGTCTTGATCTGAAGACTTCTGTCATTGACATAATGAAACACATCATGTGTTTAAACCAACAAAACCAAATGCTTACATCAAATATTTAAGTGTTTGTTTCTATGCAGTTTCCATCTCTGTATGATAAAAGACTCCCTGGATCAGCAACTTTCCTGCCATTTCCCCTCGGTCCAATGTCACGCCAGCCCATTTCACAGACAATACAGCTGGAATGGCCAGCAGCAGCTGGTGTGGTATTGATTTCTTCATGAGACTCCACTTAAATGTTTACTCTAATAAATCTCCTGACTCCCTGCGAGTCTGTGGTTGGGGGAAGCTGTAGCTGCCAGTGGCATTGGAAATAAACTACCTTGTCATCACTATTTTTTAGTTTTTTGGTACTGGGGATTGAACCCAGGGGCATTCTACCTCCGAGCTACACCCCGGCCATATTTAACATAATGTTCTCCAGGTCCATCCTTTTTCCGGCAAATGTCATAATTTTGTTCTTTATTGCTAAGATCCCATTGTGTGTCTATCCCATGATTCTGTAATCCATTCATCTGTTGATGGACACCTAGCTTGGTTCCATGATTTGGCTGTGGTGAATTATGCATAGAAAGATGGATATGCATGTATTGCTATAATATTCTGATTTCAGTCCCTTTGGAAAGATACTCAGGAGTGGAGGAGTGAGCTGTCCAATCTGCCTTTCATCTTCAAATTGGGCCCTTCTCCCCTTTTTGGGAGGTACTAGGGATTGAACCCAGGGGTGTTCTACCCCAACCACAGTTTCCTCCAATGCACTCAGAGGGAATCAAGAGAATTATTTATTACAGTAAATATTTAAGTGGAGTCTCATGGAGAAATCAATACCACACCGGCTGTTGCTGCCCATTCCAGCTGTATTGTCTGTGAACCCTAACCCTATTTTATTTTTTATTTTGAAACAAGGTCTCACTAAATTGCTGAGGGCCTTGCTAGATTGCTGAGGCTGGCCAAGAACCTGTGATCCTCCTGTCTCAGCCTCCCAAGTACTGGGATCACAGGCGTGCACCCCCCATGCCTTTACCATCACTTCTTTACATGAATACTGGAAGAAGCAGGACTCCACATTCAACATAACAAGAAAGGATGTGGATTAGGATGAAAACTGAGTCAAAGTAAAGACTGCACCACTTATAAGTAATTATATTTTCTGTTTGGTTTTATGAAACATATGTTTTCAGAATACTAATGGGATTTTATATTTCAAAAGTAAAAAGCTTATATTTTTAATTATAATAAACAGATCTCAAGTGGTTCTAATAATAAATAACCTTGATGCACTAACAAATTTATATAACAATGTAAAATTAATAAGCAATTGTGAGGGGAAAGAATGTGTGTGTGTGTGTGTCTGTGTGTGTGTGTGTGTCTGTGTGTGTTTATGTGTTACGGGGATTGAACCCAGGGGCATTCTACCTCTGAGCTACACCTCCAGACCTATTTTATTTTATTTTTTATTTTGAAATAGGGTCTCACTAAGTTGCTGAGGTTCTCTGTGAACCCGAACTCTTCCTGTCTCAGCCTCTCAAGTACTGGGATTACAGGGATGCACCACAATGCCCTGCTAGGAAGAATGCATTTTGAAATATTTATTTTAGACAGAAAGAGCACTGTCTAAAAGCATCTGGATTCAGTAAAGGAGTAGGGTATCAAATTCAACACATTACCCTAGGGCATGTCCCTTCCCACCCTCAACTCCCAGTCCCAGGTTACTGAAACATCAGTGTCTTAGCTCTTTGTGTGCACCATTATAGATCTTCATAGCTCACCTTTCACTTCAACTACTACTACAGCAACCAGTTCTGTGCAAGCTTCTAGCAGCTTCCCAAAATGTAATCTGACAGGGCCCCATCTTCACCTGTATTCTTGCCCCTTGCTCCTGCCCCAGGGCTTTTCTGAACCCACTCATCACTCAGGCACCACCTGGAGCAGAGCATAGCTCCTGTCTACAGTGCTACCAGTGACCACTGTGGGGCAGAAGATGGTGGGTAAATGCTTCTATCTCATGGCCCCCAATGTGATTGTTCTGAAAACATACTTGATAGGCTCCTCAGAAGAGACAAGCAACCACTCAGCAAAGTTGCAGTGAACATACAACAGTAGAAAATTGATAATTCATCTTTATTTTGGTTTTCCCTCCTTCCCATCTAATGCCTCCAGTGCTTCCCTCCTTCTATGATGGGTCCCCATATAAATTTGCATGTTAGACTGGGCCTCTGTTTTCCAAGAAAAGTAGGCCGACATTCTCTTTCATTGAAAGGATTTCTAAGTTGCAGTAAAAGATCAAGTTTCTCAACTGATAAGAAATTTATTTTTATACTTTTATTGGGGCATCATAGTAAGATTCAGAGTGATACAACCATACATGCACACATCAGTTGGTGCATTTCCTGTCGTATACCCACTCTCTCCTCCTTCCCCATACATGTGAGTGAAATAGGTAATGGTACCTTCTTGTATGGATATAACCTTATGTGAACTGTTCCCTTCCTCAATCCTCCTTTTTTATATTTATAAAGCAAAGCTTCCAATTTATGTAAATCTTGTAATGCAAAACATTTAGTTTCACACTTTCAGTTGGTAACAGGAATACCCTCTCAGAAACCAAACAGTTACTATAATAGATGGTACCCTCAGGGGTAACAACTTACACCGGTGCCCTCAGTATTTGTGGGTCAACTTTCACCTACCTATATGAATCTCATGGCCTAAGAACTTTTCTCTGAAGCTCTAAAAGCCTGCTCTGACTGAGCAAATAGTAGACAAAAAGTTCTAGAAATTAGTCCTTGTGAAGCATCCTTCAATCGATGCCTGATCAAAGTGAGGAATTAGTACTCAGCTAGCAAGTTGGACGATGATAAATAGACAACTAGTCAATAGATGGAAAGACAGATGATGATGATAGACAGATAAATTGATGACAGATAGATGATAGATAGATAGATAGATAGATAGATGATAGATAGACAGATGATAGGATATGTAGACATAGAGAGTCCTCATTTCCAGATGAGATATGTCCGAAATGTGCATTCCATACCATTTCCCAATTTCCCTGTGAGATTACAGTCCAATGGTCATTGTAGTAACTAGCTTGATAATACACTTTATATTGGCTTCCTTCCCTTCCCTGTCTCACTTCCCCCATTTCCCTGCTGAAATTTCCTACATTTCTCAAATAAATTATTTTGCACTAGGAAGCTGTCTCAAAGTCTGTTTCTGTGGGCACCCAAATGTAAACAGTTTTATTGATATAAAAATCTGCAAAGCACTGCCCAAGGTCATGTACGATGAGAATACTACTCTCTACCAAACCGTTTCCGCATTTTTAGCCACTAGTGTTAAACCAGTTTAAATGAGATCTAAAAATGAAAAAAATCACACCTTAACTCACAAGAAGATCTGTAAGAAGAAATTTAGCATGCATATCTATTCTTAAAACACAAGTACCTCAGTGCCCACGTGGCTTTGGGCTAAATTGGGGTGTCATTTTTTATTGGTTTGGTGGGGGTGTTTGAGGTGTTTTTTTTAACTTAGTGGCAAATTTTATTCATTCTCTGAACAAACTGCTGATTTCAAAATATTTCCCACCAAAATAACGTGAACCCTATTTCCTTCACTACCGTACAAATAAGGAATAGCTAAAATTGATTTCAACCACATTCTCAATCTTTTCATGATCGTCTCTTCAAATGTCAAACTGCTGTCTGAGGTATATATTTTTAACATTCCAATATCACAGTATGCTGCTGAAAATCCTAACCCTCACCCTGCTCCCCAAACATACCATTTTTATGAAAGATGAAATTGAATCAAGGAATTTGCCTGGAGCCAGGAGATAGGAGAGATACCTGGCTCACAGTGATGCCTGCCCAAACTGAACAGAAATCGTTTCCTCCTCAGCCACATTAAATTTGGTTCTAATGAGTTTGTTCTTGTTGCCAGTGAGTAAGCAACATTATTCTTTCAAAGTTTTCCCATCCTCATCCTAACTATATCCTCAGATTTCCTCAGATTCTAAGAATAAAGAATGTCTGTTCCAAGGCAGCCAGAACAGGAGGGGAGAGGTGCCAAAAGTATAGGTCTTCCAAAGAGCTTATCCAAATCCAGTGGTTAAAGATGGACTTAGATGATGGAACGGGAGGGGAAAATAAGAAGAAAAGGTTATCATTACTCATTAGAGAAAAGAGACTATCACATGGCTGCTCTGGGTAAATCTCCAAGAATGATATTTACTGGGGTTCTTTCTTTGTACTAAGTATTGTACTAACTTCTGATAAATCAACATTCATTAATGTATATTTATTCACCATCTCTCTAACATGTACAGGGAGGGAAGAAGTGGGAGTGAGGTGTAATGTAGAGGGAAATAAAACAAGTGATGTGTGCATTTATGAATGTACCACCTTGAATCTCACTATGTTGTATAATTTCAATGCACCAATAAAAGTATTTTTAAAAGCTGACAATTTAGTATAAAAGCAGAAAAAGAAAATCACAGATTTCACTGCAATGTTATAAATGTGGACACTGAGCTCTTTACTGGGGTGTTGTAAAAGCTCGGGAAGGAGCCTGGGGATTTGAGAATGTGAGATATTCATCCTCACCATTCTTCATGGAAAAATCCACTGTACTGCCTCTACTTCCTCCCAAACTTACAGCAATCTGTTATGGTTAGATATAGAATGTCCCCTGAAAAAAAAGTCATGTATCAATGTTCAGAGTTCATCATGAGGGTTGTAATCTCATCAGTGAATAAATCCATTGTAATGGATTTATTGGGTGGTAACCTAGGCAGGTAGGTGTGGCTGGAGGAGGTGGGTCTCTGGGTATGGCCTTAGGGGCTGTGCTTTTGTCTTTGAATCCCCTTGCCTGCTTGCTCTCTCCTGCTTCCCACCTCCATGATGTGAGATCAGAGCCCTTTCTCTCTCTTCCGAATTATGAGCAAATAAATCTTCCTTTCTCTAAGTTGTGTGGTTAGGTTTTTTTGAGTCACAACCATGAGAATGTTGACAGAAAGACAATCTAAGGGAAAACATTTTTTAATCCTCTACCCTCATTTAATTAGAATTGATATATTGTGGTGGAAATAGCATGTTTGATGAGAGAAAGTACTGTCATAGAAATGGATCATTAGCTGATATCATTATGGGAATATCATGGAGCACGCTTCCACACACTAAGCTGGCTACGACCTCACTAGGCAATATAACATTATGGGACCACCATGTATATGTGGCCAGTCATTGATTGAAACATTGCTATACAGCACATGACTGTAGTATCAGAAAATAAAACTACATCATCCCCAGTGGAGTAGTCTCACCTTAAAATATGAAATTTGATTTATCTATGCTAATGATAAATTTTTGTTTTTATAGACATAGCTACACAAGGGCTTTAGCAATATTAGTGGGCATAGACAGTGTTCTCTTAGGTTGTGCTCCTCCTTTGCCCTTAGTTGACTGAGCCGCTCAACTTCCTTTCTCCTCCTATTCCCCCATCTCAGCTCAGGCACAGCCTCTCCTTTGGGTCACAGGACTCTGTGAGGGCACAGAGGCTAAGCCATGACTTAACAAACTCCTTGCTTGGTACTGTGGGACCAGTTTAGCACCATGAGACCACATCCCTGACTGTACCAGACATGGCAACAGGCACCAGAGATAAAGTAATATATGCATATCCATTTTTATAGCAGCATAATTGACAATAGCCAAATTGTGGAACCAGCCTAGGTGTCCATCAGCATATGAACGGATTATAAAAACTATGCTATATACACACAATGGAATTTTACTCAGCCATAAAAATGAACAAAATTATGCCATTTGCAGAAAAATAGATGGAACTAGATAACATTATGCTGAGATTAACCAGTCTCAGAAAGCAAATAGCTGTATGTTTTATCCCATACATAGAAGCTAGAAAGAAATTGAATAACAAGAGAAACCTCAAATAAAGAAGATGAGATTCCAATGGAGCAATGGAGGGGGTTAAGGGGAGGGAGGAGGGGGCAAGGACACTTAATGAAAGTAATAGTTTAAATAATGCTATATACATATACAAAATTGTCAATACCCATCTCAATAATATGTACAGGAAGGGGGAGGAGATGAGGTGGGATCTGGAGGGAAACACACCAAGTGTTGTGTGCATGTATGTTCTTATCACTCTATACCTTATTATGATGTATAATTACAATGCACCGATAAAGGTATATTTTTAAAAAACAACAAAAAATTTTAAAAGAAGAAAGGAAGAGCTTCTATTTCATGATCTAGAGTCAGTTAAGACATCTGCTTTTCCAGTCTTATGATGGCGGAGACATGTGAAAGATGCTATAACAAAAACATAGCCCAGCAAAGATGAGACAGATGAAGTGGAAGTCTTCCTGGAGGAGGGGAGACTTGAGCTGAGTATCCAAAAAGGAGTTGAAGTCAGCTGTACACCAAAGGAGAAAAGAAACATTGATGGGCTACATCCCTCCCTGTCTGTAAAGGTTCCTCAAGTACCTTGGAAGAAAAATGACACAGACATAGAGCGCGATTCAGGTTTAATGAAGGTGATGACCAATGAAGGGCCAATCAGTCCCATTGGCCAAAGAGCTCACAGGACATTGGGAAGGGAAGAGGTCAAAGAGAGGCCCCACACCAGCCTGGCAGTTCAGTTCAAAACAATCTCTCTACTCAGTTCCACCTGGGTTTTACCACTTACCGAAAAAAATGATGTCCCTGAAAGGTTTATAAAGATTCTTGAGAATATGAAGTTCCAATTATCAACATAATTTTCTAATTATACAAAGGTCAGCAAGAGAGGCTTTATAAACATCTTCAGAATGTTACCTTACTAACCAGGCATGGTGGTGCACACCTATAATCCCAGTACTTGGGAGGCTGAGACAACTGCAGGTTTGAAGCCAGCTGCAGCAATTTAGCAAGACCCTCAGCAACTTAGTGAGACCTTGTTTCAAAATAAAAATGGGGGGGAGGTGGTGGGAGTGCAGCTTGAAGGTAGAATGTCCCTGGGTTCAATCCCTAGTACCAAAAAGAAAGATTACCTTACTAAAAACTGAAAAAGTAGCCAGTGATACATAAATTTTATGTTTGATACACGTTTAAGCAGAACTTGATCCACAGATGTAGGCATGTCTGAGAAGACATTGAAGGACTTGGTAAGTTTTTAAGAGTAAATAACAGGACATCTGTATGTTTTGTGGTTATGCAGGTTTGCAAGTTAGTTACAAAACCAGTCTCTTTTTGCTGTAGCCAAGCCTATGGGAAGTATAAAGATCAAGAGCCGGTGCCTCCTGAGTAAAAATGAGACATACAAGTACAGAGCAAATTATAGAACTGGTATTACACATTCAGCTCTTTGTAAGCAATAATAGCATTTTAATCAACATGTAATATCTTGTCTATGTGTATTCTTAACTTCCTTGGCCACTGGAGAATGAAAAGAATTCCATCCTGTGAACTTGTCATAAGCTTCTCCCTGCAATGGGAACCAACAGACATGTGATCTCCTTTATACTTAATTATGATAGATAGGTCTAGACAGATATAACAAAATCAAAATGATCTGGCCCATGGCAGGAGAATGTTCATCCTCAGTATCCCCTAACAATGTTAATGAGGATAAGAAAATAAATCTCTACTGTGCGATAGAGAAAATCTATAACAGTCAAATGCCACCTGTGCTGAATGGGTTGGTGGAAAGAATCCACAGACGGGCCAAGTAACATTTTTAAGATGCTGCCAAGATAAAATGAGAACTCAGTAGCCTTGGCCTGGAGTGTTTAAAAACTCTCAATGATAATAGTTAATTAGATAATTGATAGCAAAAGATGAATACCTATTTATATTTAATGCCAAATAAAGTGAATATACTGGCATTGGTATGTACAGCCTCATAGGACTCTCGAGACAGTTCCAACGCCACAATCTGACTCAATACTCATGAAAACCAGAAATTTCCCTAAATTTTGCCAATAGTTTTATCATCAGCTTTCATCAATTTGCTCTAGAAACTTGCTTCCTCCTTTTAACTATATTCCTGTTTAGTTCCATGTTTTAGAATACATGCTTAAGTTCATGCTTCATAACTCATGCCTCCTTTCATTGGAATGTGAAGCCCGGGACCAGTGGCATGCACAAGTAAATGATTTATTCAAAGTGCAAAATAGGCCAGCGAATTCTAATGTAAAAGAACAGAAGTTCACTGATATAGTTCAGGTTTCACATTACAACTGACCTTTAAGAACCCTCCAGTTACTGAATGTTTGTGTATTATACACGGGAAAAGCCTACAATTATCTGAAGATGCTTTTACAATATCTTGCTTTTTCCAACCACATATTTGTGTGAAGCTGAATTTTCTTCAGATATTTCAACCAAACATCACAGAGCAACAGATTGAATGCAGAAGCAGATATGAGAATCCAGCTATTTTCAAAAATGACACTAAGAAGAGTTGTAAAAATGTGAAGAAATGCCACTTTTAACACTGTAGTTTTTGCTTAGAAAGAGTTATTTTTCATAATATTTATGTTAATGTAAAATTATTATATTTTAAATTAATAAATATTTTTAAGTTTTCTGTTTACTTTTTAAATAAACATCATATATAACTCACAGAAGTAAAAACTCCTTGAATTTGCTTTTTGTTTTTGTTTTTTGCAATGGTGGTGCTGGGGATTGAATGCAGGAGCTTTCTACCTCCAAGCTACACCCCCAACCCTTTTTATTTTTTGAAACAGGGTCTTGCTAAGCTGCTGAGAGTCTCACTAAGCTGCTGAGGCTGGCCTTGAACCTGCAATCCTCCTGTCTCAGCCTCTCAAGTATTGAGATTACAGGTGTGCACCACAACACCTAACTGTTAATTTTTAAGAGTGAAAGTATATGGGGATCCTGCCAGTTGCTAATGTCTACTCTAATTATGCATTCTGGAACTGGGGAACTAACCACAGGATTGGTATAAGAACCCATGGGGAGATGGATCTGAGCTAAAACTCCACTGATCACCTGACCTCCATAAGCCTCTGCCCTGACTGGAGCCTGTAGTGACATCTGGGGAATCCTGGAATCAGCTTGAGTTCAGAGACAATGCTTAATAGTCCTCAAAAAGTCTGATTATTTCTCTTTTCCCCAAAGAATAATTTCCTTAGTAAGAAGTCATAGGTCCCTTTTGGGAAGGCTGGCAGAAAGATTAGCAGTATAAGTTTTGAGCAATGTACAAGCATCCTTCCTCAAGGAGACCCAGCCTTCTCTTCATTCTCGAAGCTCTGGGTCCATAAAGTAGCTCAAGTCTGGGAACTGACTAAGCGGCCATGCCTCTCTGCTTTTATGATCTAAGTTAGACCTTTGTTCACTTGACCTGCAACTTTTCTGCTTATACTGATCAAGTAAGAATGTACTAGGCACCCCATGTATTTCACTCCTAGGGACACTACGATGAAGTAACCAACACCGTAGGTCTACAGGAGTCAGACTCTTCTGTTTACTGCTTTGACTCTTCTGTCCATTAAGGTAACCATGCCCACCTTGCTTTTGGAAGTCAAACACCACCATCTGGCACTTGATAGCCCCAGATCCAATGACCCCCCACTGCATTAGGTGGTCCAGATTAGTGCATGTGGTTTCCACTGTAAGGTCTGGCTAACACAGAAGAGTGATCATGGAACTTTTCAAGGCTACTTGGGCTCTTTGCATAAATTTTTTCCAAAGTGAAAGGTATGTCTTCTGGACCCTCCCAATGTGAGTTAGGAGGACGTAAATGGCAATATTCTCTAATACTAATATTCTCTAATACTCTGATATTCTAATCCTCCTAAGTCTTCGAATCATTTCCTCTACATTACACCAAAGTAGGTCAGGCATTTCCAGTCCACTCACAGTGAGTCATTTCTTGATCCATATTTCATTCAGCCAACCAAATTGGTAGAGCCCGTCCTAACTCCACAAGCTTGAATAGTAAATGCAGAATCTCTGTTTAGTGATCCCATACCAATAAATTAGGCCTTATCCAACTTTATGTTCCTGTCATCATTATTCCACACCTTTACTATCCATTCCCACACATGTTCCCCAGATTTTCTTTGTATAAACTAGAAAACACAATGAATTATTTTGGAATTTAGTGCACTTCCTCATGTATCACACTTTGTACCTCACCTTTAGGGCCTGTCGGGACTTGAGTCTAGCTGTAAGTCTAGAAGCACAGAGAGGTGGTGGAGTTCTGAGGAGAGTCAGAATTGTCTTGCATAGCAGTTGCCTCGGGGAAGGTCTATACCATTTCTTCAGGTAACACAGATCAAATGCCCTTAGTCTGAAGTAGAAAGGCCATCCTATGTGATGAGGCCATTATCACTGTGGGTGGGGAGGTCACTACCACAAGGATAGGAATATCACTGCCCCCTAGGGAGAGGAGGCCACTTCTGCGTGTGATGAGGAAGCCACTTTTGCTGAGTATAGGAAGGCCAACTTCCCTGGGACTGAGGTCTCTTCCCCTGGAGGTAAGAAGATCTCTTCCTCTGTCAAAGAAGACTCATCAGGAGCTCAATATCCCCAGCTTCATCAGAGTCCTCCCACATATCCCCATCCTAATTTGTAGGATTCCATTTTTTTTTCCAATTAATGCCCCCTCACTTTACCAGTAGACATCTGTGAGGCTGAGAGTTCAACTTGTGTTGCAATTCAGCCAATTGCAAAATGAGGTTCTGCATTTAATTTTCAGCAATTTCAGGCTGGTGTCCATAGTAGACATGTCTATCCTTTAGGACACAATTAAAAGATTTAGGCCATTTATGTGTCCCTTGAACTGGAAATTTAAGTCCTCGAGCTTATCCTTTCATTTTATCACTTTGTTCAGGTGACATTAGGAGTAACCAACCAATACCAACATATTTTTTACTTTTCCAAAAATGTTTGAAAGTACATACACAGGGCCACTTAGCTCCTTGCTTTTCTTAAAGTGGTTGATTAGGAATATCCAATGCAGATGCCTTGCATATCTACTACAAACAGTATGTGCCAGTGTTTTCTTTACAACTAAAAATATCTAGTCAGATTATAGAGCCAATTTCAGAAACCCCAGGACCAATTCAGAAAACTCATCCTTAAAAAATCTGTTCCCCTGAAGCCACTCTTGGTAGTTTTAAAAATTCATGTTAGTCGAGGTTCTCCAAAGAATTAGATCCAATAGGATCTATATAAAAACAAGAATTTGTTACTGGAATTGGCTTACACTGGCTTCCATCTGTAAGCTGGAGAACTACCAAAGACAGTGGTATAATTCCAAGTCCAGGTCTACAGGCCTAAGAACCAGGCATCCTGAAGTCTAGGGGCAGCAGAAGGTGGATGTTCCAGCTCAAACACAGAGCAAGTAAATTTTCCCTTCCTCTAACTTTTTTTTTTTATGTTTTTATTGGTGCATTGTAGTCTCACTTCACAATGAGTATCAGTTTGGTGTTAACATACATGCACACAGCTCTTGGTGTCCCCCCCCCCCCCCCCCCCCCCCCCCCCCCCCCCCCCCCCCCCCCCCCCCCC
>PVJS01056772.1:0-12243 GCA_004027185.1 Glis glis | reverse complement strand
CTATTTGCTGTGGTGACAAATCTCCTTGTTTAGTTGTTTACCTGGTGGAGTTCACCTCTCCTGTGGTTCTGAAGATTGCTTGCTTTTCCTTCTTTGTGGTTTATTTCCTTCAGTATTTTCTCTAGTGTTGGCTTGGTCCTCAAGAATTCTTTAAATGTTTGTTTATCATGGAACATTTTCATTTCTCCATCAATTTCAAGTACCTTTTTTTATTTTTGAAACCAGGTCTCACTAAGTTGTGGAGGGCCTCACTAAGTAGCTGAGGCTGGCCGTGAACCCAGATCCTCCAGTCTCCACCTCCTAAGTACTGGGATTACAGCGTGCGCCACCACGCCCGGCTTGTTTTTATTTTTTTAATGTGCTTTTATTGGTGCATTATAGTCTCACATCACAATGGAAATCAAATTGACATTAACATACATACATGCAGCACTTGGTGTCCCCCTCCCCTCCCCCCAACACATAGAACTAAGATTGACATTGGTATATTCTCATATGTAAATATGGTAGATGGTAGAAATTCTCTTAATGAACTTCATTATTCCCCTTCCCCTTCTCTTAGATCAGTTCCCTGACTTCACTGAGGCTTCTCCACTGTTGTTTGGAGGCCCTTTTTATCCTCCTTGCTCCCTAGCTTGCACATATTAGAGAAGACATATGACCCTTCTCTTTCTGTGATTGGCTGATTTCACCTAACATAATATTCTCCAGGTCCTTCCATTTTCTTATAAATGATATTATTTTGTTCTTTTTTATTGCTGAGTAGAATTCCATTGTGTGTATTTCCCATAATTTTGTAATCCATTCATCTGTTGATGGACATCTAGGTTGGTTCCATAATTTGGCTATTGTGAATTGTGCTGCTATGAACATGGGTATGCAAATATTACTGTAGTTTTCTGGTTTCAGTCCCTTTGGAATGATACCCAGTAGTGGTATAGCCGGATCATATGTGGATCCATTCCCAGTTTTCTTAGGAATCTCCCTACTGATCTCCAAAGTGGTTGGACTAGTTTGCACTCCCACCAACAGTGCAGGAGAGTTCCTTTTTCCCCACATCCTCGCCAACATTTATTATTGTTTGACTTCTTAATGATTTATTCTGATTGGGGTTAGATGAAATCTCAGAGTAGTTTTGATTTGCAGTTCCCTGGTTGCTAATGATTTTGAACATCTTTTTGTGTATCTATTGGCCATTTGTATCTTTTCTTTCATGAAGTGTCTGTTCAATTCGGTTGCCCATTTCTTAATAGGGTTGTTCGTTTTTTTAGTTTTTTGAGTTCTTTTTATATCCTAGATATTAGTCCTCTGTCAGAGGGATAGCTAGCAAATATCTTCTCCCATTCCATAGGCATTCTTCTTAGACTCTTGATGGTTTCCTTTGATGTGCAGAAACTTTTTAGTTTAATGCAATCCCACTTATTTTTTCTTGTTTTAGTTTCCTGGGCTTTGGAGGTCTTATTGAGAAAGTTTCTACCTGTGCCTATATGTTGGAGTGTTGAACCTATGCCCTCTTCTAGTCATTTCACAGTCTCTGATCTAACTTCCAGGTCTTTGATCCATCTCAAATTGACTCTTGTGCAGGGTGAGAGGTAAGGATTTAGTTCCATTTTTCTACAGAGAGATAACCAGTTTTCCAAACACCATTTGTTAAAGAGACTGTCTTTTCTCCAATGTATGTGTCTGGCACCGTTGTCAAAGATCATTTGGCTATAAGTTTGTGGATTTGTTTCTGTATCTTCTATTCTGTACCATTGGTCTATGTGTCTGTTTTTGTGCCAGTACCATGGTGATTTTATTACTATCGCTCTGTAGTATAGTTTGAAGTCAGGGATTGTGATGCCTCCTGCATGGTTCTTATTGCTGAAAATTGCTTTGGCTATTCTGGGTCTTTTGTTTCTCCATATGAAATTAGAACTGATTTTTCTAGGTCTGTGAAAAATGATAATGGTATTTTGATAGGGATTGCGTTGACTCTGTAGATCACTTTTGGCAGAATGGCCATTTTGATAATATTAATTCTGCCTATCCAAGAGCAGGGGAGATTTTTCCATCTTCTAAGATCTTCTTCACTTTCTTTCTTAAGTGTTTTATAATTTTCTTTGAAGAGGTCTTTCACCTCTCTGGTTAGGTTTATTCCTAGGTATTTGATTGGATTTGACGTTATTGTGAATGGGATTGCTTTCTGGATTTCCTTCTCAGTGGATTCATGGTTGGCATATATGAAAGCTACTGATTTTTTAGGTTGATCTTGTATCCTACTATTTTGCTGAATTTGTTAATCAGCTCTAGTAGACTTTTGGTTGAGTTTTTTTGGGTCTTCTTGATATAGGATCATATCATCTGCAAATAAAGATAATTTTAATTCTTTTTTTCCTATTTGAATTCCTTTGATACCTTTCTCTTGTCTTATTGCACTGGCAAGAGTCTCAAGGACTATATTGAAGAGGAATAGTGATAGTGGACATCCTTGTCGTGTTCCTGATTTTAAGGGAAATTCCCGTAGTTTTTCCCCATTCAATATGATGTTGGCTGTGGGTTTATAAAATATTGATTTAATGATGTTGAGGTACATTCCTTCTATTCTGATTTTCTGTAGAGTTTTTAACATGAATGGGTGTTGGATTTTGTCAAATGTTTCTTTCAGCATCTATCGAGATGATCATGTGATTCTTGTTTTTAGTTCGGTTTATGTGGTGAATAACATGTACTGTTTTGTGTATGTTAAACCAGGCTTGCTTCCCTGGGATGAAACCAACTTGGTCATGGTGTATAATTTTCTTGACATGATTTTGAATATACGTGGCTAGTATTTTGTTTAGAATTTTTGCATCATATTCTTCAATGATATCGGTCTGTAATTTTCTTTTCTTGAGGTATCTTTATTTGGCTTTGGTATGAATGTGATGCTGGCCTCATAGAAGTAATTTGGAAGAATTCCATATCTTTTGATTTCATGGAATAATTTGTGAAGTATTGGTTTTAGGTCTTCTGTAAAGTTTTGTAGAATTCAGCTGGAAAACCATCTGTACCTGGGCTTTTATTTGGTGGCAGACTTTTTAATACTATTTCTATCTCTGTGCTTGCTATTGGTTGATTCAGGTTTTCTATGTCCTCTTGGTTTAATTTAGGTAGGTTGTATGTGTCTAGAAATCTATCAATTTCTTCCATGTTTTCCAGTTTATTAGAGTATAAGTTTTCAAAGTAGTTTCTGATGATCCTCTGGATTTCTCAACTATCTGTGGTGATGTCTCCTTTTTCATTTCTGATTTTAGTAATTTGGGTTGATTCTCTCCTTCTTTTGGTTAAGTTAGCTAGTGGTTTATCAATCTTGTTTATCTTTATCTTTTCAAAGAACCAACTTCTTATTTTGTTGATCTGTTGTATTGTTTTTTTTATTCTGTATTTAATTGATTTCTGCTCTGATTTTAATTATCTCCTGCCTTCTACTGGCTTTGGGATTAGACTGTTCCTGTTTTTCTAGGTCCTTGAGGGGTGTCATTAGGTTGTTTATTTGGTGGCTTTCTGTTTTTCTTATGTGGGCACTCAGTGCTATAAATTTTCCTCTTAACACCACTTTCAATGTGTCCCATAGATTTTGGTATGTCGTGTCTCTATTTTCATTTAATTCCAGGAATATTTTTATTTATCCCCTATTTCTTTTCTGATCCAGTCCTCATTCGAAAGTGTATCATTTAGTCTTCATGTACTTATGAGATTATATTTGGTCTTCCTATTGTTAATTTCTACTTTCATTCTGTTGTGATCTGAGAAGATGCAAGGAATTATATTATAGCTTTTGAATTTGCTGGTGCTTGCTTTGTGGCCCAGGATGTGGTCTATTTTGGAGAAGGTTCTGTGGGCAGCTGAGAAGAATGTGTATTACGCTGTTGCTGGTTGAAATATTCTGTATATGTCTATTATATCCATTTGGTCTGTAGTTTTCTTTAGGTCTGAAAAGTCTTTATTCATCTTTTGTCTGGAGGATCGATCTAGTGGCGTGAGTGGTGTGTTGAAGTCTCCCACTATTATTGTATTTGGTTCTATTTGAGACCTGATGTCCCGATGACTTTGTTTTATGAATGTGCACCCAGATTTGGGGCGTAAATGTTTATTATCGTTGTATCTTCTTGTTGGATTGTTCCTTTTATCAATAGGAAGTGTCCCGCTTTGTCTCTTCTGATGTGTTTTAGCTTACAGTCTGTTTTGTCAGATATAAGCATTGCTACACCTGCTTGTTTTCAGTCTCTGTTTGCATGGTATATCTTTTTCCATCCTTTCACCTTTAGTGTGTGAGTGTCTTTGGCTAGAAGGTGAGTTTCTTGCAAAGAGCATATAGTTGGGTTACGTTTTTTAATCCACCTTGCCAGTCTATGTCTCTTAATTGGGGAGTTAAGTCCTTTATATTCAATGTTATTATTGAGTTATGATTTTTGTCCTGTCATTTTGAGTTCTATTTCCTGTTTGATGTAGTGTCGACTCTCCTTGTTTAGTTGCCCACCTGGTGGAGTTCACCTCTTCTCTGATTCTGAAATTTGCTTGTTTTTTCTTCCTTGTTTTTTATTTCCTCTGGAATGTTTTCTAGTGCTGGCTTGGTCCTCAAGAACTCTTTTAGGTTTTGCTTGTCTTGGAACATTTTTATTTCTCCATTGATTTTAAATGATAGCTTTGCTGGATATATCAGTCTTGGTTGGAAGTTGTTTTCTTCCAGAGTCCGGAGTACTTCATACCGATTCCTCCTGGCATTCCTGACGTGGTTGAGAAGTCTCGCATGATTTTGATTGTTTTGCCCCTGTATGTCACCCGTTCTTTTGCTCTTGCTGCTTTTAATATTTTTTTCTTGGCTTCTATGTTAGTCATTTTGATTATTACATGGCGTGGGGAGGTCCTTCTTTGGTCTTGTCTTGACAGTGTTCTATATATTTCTCCTGTATTTGAATGTCCAAGTCTTTTTCTATGTTTGGAAATTCTCTGAAATTATTTCTCTAAAGTGGTTCCTGAAACCCTTGGTCTGTGCTTCTAAGCCTTTTTCAATGCCTTTTATCCTTAGATTAGGACGTCTTGTATTGTTCTGTATTTCTTGGATGGCTAGAGTGTGTTGTAATATCCTCTGTATATCATTGACTGTGTTTTCAGTTTTGAATGAACTGTCTTCCAGGAGTGGTACCATGTTTTCCATGTGGTCGAGCCTGCCAGAGTTGGAGGCTATTGCGGTCTTCAATTCATTTGTTGACTCCTTCATTTCAGTCAAAGTTTCTTTCTGGTTCTTTCTTAGAGCCTCAATTTCCTCCTTCATATCCTGTACTTTCTTTGAGGACTTTCATCATTCCGAAGATCAGAATTCGGACTTCTCCATCTTGCATTTCAGAGAATTTCCAAATTGGTGTCCGTAGTCTTGCTTGTTGTTGCATTATGAATGTTTCTAGTTTCCTCACTGTTCCTCATTCTCGTATTTTCAGTGTTCTCAATTTTGTGTTTTTGTTGTCTTCCCATCTTGTTCCTTTGCCGGAATATCTGGTGGGGTGAACTCACTATCGGCTGCTGGGACAATCTGTCACTGGTACAACTTGAGCTAGGGCAGTGTGGGTTTCTGTCTTTGTGACGCTGGGGAGTTTGGGTGCAAAGAAGCTCCACCTGTGGGGCACCGCGGAGGCCAGGTGCCCAGGAGCTCTGCCTCTGTGGCCTCCGAGGATGCTGGGAACTTGGCCTCATGGGCAGCTGGGGGGCTTGGTCTCAGGGGATGCCAGGGAGCTCGACCTCTGGGGCACTTGGCCTCTGGGGGTGTCGGGCAGCTCAGTCCCTGAGGGCACCAAGGAGTTCTGTCTCTGGGGCCACCAGAGAATTCAGTCCCTGGAGCCGCCAGGGGAATCGGCCCCTGGAGCCGTGGGGGAAATCGGCCCCTGGCACAAATCCCCGCTAGTGCAACCGCTGGAACTACTCTCTTTCTGCTCTTGTGTTATCCTGAGGTTCACGGGGTTTTGCTCCTGTTCCCTGCCCAGAATTTCTGATGGAGGAGGTGGACTATTGTTGCAGCTGTAGGGTCCTGAGGAAGATGGCTCCTTTCGATCCTGCCGTTGCGGGATTGTGGTATTCTATGGATTTCTGTGGCTCTTAGTTTCTGTTCCTGTGAAGTAAGACTCAGGTTGCAGAATGCTGGATTTTGGTTCTTTTTGCTGTGAAATGTTTAGATTGGAGCCTCCAGGATGATTTTGAGACAGGCTCGTTTAGGGGTCCCTACTCCAACACCGTCTTGAATCCTTCCTCGAAGCTATCTTTTTAAACAAACATAACTCATGTGTTAAATACACAGTTACTCAGATTTTGTATTCATTCTTATTCAATATAGATGGAGATGTACATTTTTCCCAGAAATTTTTCATTTTTATCAAATATTTCAAATATATCATCAAGTTTATAAAATATTATTATTATCTACTTAATGCTTGTTGAATTTGTAGAATGCCTCATTTTTCATTCCTGATTTTAGTGGCTTGTTCCTTTTTCTCTTGATCAGATGGAAAACAGATTTTTACTTTATTATTCTTTATTACACTTATAATTTATTAAATTCTCTTGCTGTTTTGTTATTTTCCCCTTCCTACTTTCCTTTTAATTTTCTGCTCTTTTCTACATTACTGAAATGTGTGGTAGATCATATCATTTTTTTAGCCAGGAATATGTGGCTTCAAAAGTGAAACAGAAGAAATGAAACAGAAGTTTCAGAAGTAATGATGTCAATCTGAAGCTTGAATTCCTTTTGATTGATGCTCCAGTTTTTATTGCATATTCCATTTTCTGCTTTGTTTTTACCCTTGCATACCACCTTTTAGATCTCCCTTGTATCCACACTGACTCTCAGTCTTACTCCACTTCTACCCTTAATCCAAAAATGTGGACTCCTCTTATAGGTTTTGACCCTTAAGATCTTTTAAGTAAAGTTTATTTCAGATTCTAACTGATCCATATTTCTTCATTCCTCATCAAGTTCTTGTCCATGCCATATACATTTTTTTCTTTCAAGTGAAATCTGATTCCCATTGCCATCACTCTCATTCTAATGTAATACATTCTGATTTGGCAAATTTCAGTCTTTCTTTGGTTCATATTATTAACTTCAACTCTGTCAAGTACCAATTCTATATCATACATTTGAATAAAACAACAAAATTAATCTATGATCATTCCTGTTGTTGTTTTTGCATTTCCTCCTTTCTAATATCAACTTCCCCATTTCTCTAATTATGTCTATTTCTTTAATGGAAGGATTTCTAAGTGCTCTGTCCCTATGATCCATGTTGATTGCTTTTCTTTGTGAATAGCACTCATATATTTTAGTTTTCCCCAGAGTCAAGAACAAAGCTAAACACACAGTTAGACAAAAACTGATTGATTACTTAATAAAAATCAGCATGTTAGTTATATTAGTTCAGCTGTCATGTAGAGAATCAGAATGTGATGTCTAATTTTAAAATCAAAAGTTGCAGATGGGGTTTGACTTCAGAAGTAACCTTTGGAGAAATTATGCAATGTTCAGACTTCTGTTAGTGCTGGAGGCAATTAGCTTTGCTATAACTTAATCAATTTAGATTTGGATCCATCATGCGGCAGTGGAGGGGGACAATGGCTATAGAAGGTACTGTTTTCATCCATTCTCCACTTTACCTCCTTATAAATTCAGAAGCTGTAAGGAGTGAGCCAGTTAGTCATTGAGAAAAGTCAAAGTGACAATCATCTGCTCTCTTCCCAGAGACAAGATTAAGAAGCATTCAGAATATCTTTCTCTTATATTAGCTGTAAAGGAAAAGATGGCTTTTGCCCACATTTTGAGATTATTCCTCTTTCAGTACGAACTGTATGAATATCCTAAGCTGTGATGCTTTCTTTAATTCTGAGGCCAAAATGAGAAAATACTGTATTCCTCTTTTGGAATAATCTGAACTTTTAGGACTTAAATATTACCTTAATTTAACTGCTTGTGTTATTCTTCACTGATGGCTGGACTGTTAAATTAGCTGAGGAAAAGAAGAATACAAAAGGTAAATGAGAAAAGAATCTAAAACTATGAGGGAGATCATGTTTGGACTGGTCAGTAACCTTAATTATAAAAAATGCCCATGGAAGAGTGACTGTTTCTAATCCTAGCAAATATTCACATATTGTTATATTGGCAGATAGTTGAATTTTTTCCCATGTTGGCTGCAGTTTACATATGCATAATGAATGTATTGTGTATAAAATAGATTTTGAAGTGAAGAGTGAGGAATAAATGATTATTAATGCCTATGGGTGAAGAGGCTGCAAACAGTATATTCCTAAGACGTGAGGGAAGAATGCATATGTAACAGAAAAAAAACTCTGAAAGCACTGGAGCGTGAGTTGGGATATCTGGATTAAAGAGGCAATGTCACATGGCAGGTGTAAGGGGTTCTAGATCAGTGCTAAAGCTCTTACCTAGCATGCACAAGGTGCTGGATTCTATCCCAGCTCTGCAAAAAACAACAAGAAAACAATGTTGTATAATGAACATTGATTTTGAAGCCATGCTTACCTGACTTTGAAGGCCTCACACACTATATATAAGCTACTGTGGTCTGAATATGGTTTGAGCATGTCCCTGAAAGCTTTATGTGTTGAAATTTGATCCCCATTTGTGATGTATTAAGAGGGTAGACTATGATGTCTAAAGGTCAGACCTTTGGGAAGTGATTAGGATTAAAGTTATTAAGGAAGAGGCTCCATCATTGAATCCTGGTGGCAATATAAGAAAAGGGATATAGAACACACACACACACACATACACACACACACACACACACACACACACACACACAAGCATGTACTCTGTCTTTTCTCCACTCCCTTGGGACTCTGCCAGCAAGAAGGGTATCCTCAGATGTGGCTGATCAATCTTGTATCTCCAGAACCATGGGCCCAAAATAAATATCATTTCTTTATTTGTGTGTGGGGTGTACTGAGGATTGAACCCAGGGGAATTATACCTCTGAGCTATACCCTCCGCTCTATTTTATCTTTTGATTTGAAACAGGGTCTGCTAAGTTGCTGAGACTGGCCTTCATCTTGTGATCCTCCCCTCTCAGCCTCCCAAATACTGGGATTACAGATGTGTACCACCACACCCAGCCCTAAATTTCCTTTCTTTATATCTCATCCACCCTGTGATATTATGCTATTAAAAACAGAAAATGAACTAAGACACAAGCTAGGTAAGATTAGGAGAGTAAATGAAACTTACAATCTCAGTTTGTTCATCTGGAAAATGATGACACCATTACCCAACTCATGGTGTAGCTATAACTTTAAACATGGGTGTGTACTGTTGTGGTTATTGTACATTTTATTCTCAGTTCCACAATTTCCTCAGTAGACTACAGGCATATAAAAGTATAGACATACTAAACAAAATCCCAGAAAGTTAAGGGAACCTTTTTTAGCCAGGAAGTGATAAAAAAGTAAATGAAAAGTAAGGAATAAAATACCAAACAGAGCCGGGCGTGGTGGTGCATGCTTGTAATCCCAGTACTTTGGGAGGCGGAGACCGGAGGATCCGGGTTCGCGGATAGCCTCAGCTCTCTCTCTCCCTGTCTCTCTCTCTCTCTCCTTAGTGAGGCCCTCTGCAACTTCGTGAGACCCGGTTTCAAAATAAAAAGTATAAAAAATAGGGCTGGGGGCATAGCATGGAGGTAGAACGCCCCTGCATTCAATTCCCGGTACTGCAAAAAAAAAAAAAATACCAAACGGAGATGGTGGCAGGCTAGACAAAGTATATTTAAGTTAGTGAATTGAACTAAGGAAACTAGTAAAGCAAGAGTCAGAGAGACTGAGATGAAGAGGAAGTGTATGTTAGGCAAAGATTATACCAAGGAAGAAACAAGTGTGGAATCAATGTGTGAATGATGAAAAATAGACAGTATTCAGTGAACCATAGTAAACAGCAAAAAATAACCTTACCTTAATCCCACTACTTGTTGAATTCAATGGGGCAAATTGGGGTTTTCATTGGCACTCATTTGATAGTCCTTGTCTCCTTCTGTGCTATATGTTATTAGATAAGGTATATGACTTGTCTTCCTATAGACACTTCATTTATTTTATTTGGTTATTCATTTATTTCATAATTTTTGAGTACTACTTTGTGTTAGCCATTATATTCTTAAACGAAGATAGATAACAATCCCTAATATTACCATGCCAAATCATAGGCAATAAACATAATAACAGTGTAAATAATTTATGTGTGTTCAGAGGCGATCAGGTATTCAGAGAAGAATAAGGGGGTATCACAGGGACTGCAACTCTAAAGAGTTTGGCAAGGTTGTCTTCACTGCGAAAGTAAGCATGTTTTAGAGTAGATGACAGAGTGAAGCATGCAGTTCTACAGAAGAGGATTCCAGGAAACAAGATTACAAAATTAAGCTGAGTAAGATAAGATCAGAGAAATATTACTAACTCAAACAGTGTAGCATCTTGTCAGCCATTGTAAGGACTTTTTCAGTTTGAGTGAAGAAAAAATTAGGACTTTGAGCAGAGGAGAGCATAATGTAATGTGTGTGTGTGTGTGTGTGTGTGTGTGTGTGTGTGTGTGTGTGTGTTAAAAAAATTATTTGGCTTCTATGTTGAGAATAGATTCCAGATGGGAAAAAAGGAGAGAGAGGGAAACCATTTAAGAGACATTTTGCAAAAATCCAAGAAAGTGAAGGTATGGTTTGATCCAAAGTGATAGCAATGGGGTGCCCACAAGGGATCAGAATATGAATATATGCTCAGTGGGAAACCCACGGGGTTGCTTGACAGATTGGAAGTGGAATGTGAGGGGATGAGATGAATCACTGATGACTCTGCTTTTTTGGCCTGAACAGCTGAAAGGATGGAACTGATTTGAAGTGAGATGTGAAAGGCCTACAGGTGAAACAGGTTTGGAGATTAAGATCAGGAATTCAGCTTTAGAAATATTCAACTTGATATATATATATATATATATTAAATACCCAATGGAGACATTGAGATGGAGGTTGAATACATGAGACAGAAGTTCAGAATACTGGTCAAGGATGGAGATACAGATTTGGGCATTATAAGTTTTAAATACATTTTTCATAAAGGAGTTTGTTGAAACAGAGAAGAGGTACTAGGGCTAAATTATGGGACACTTCAATGCTAAGAGGTTAGGGAGAAAAGTAAGAGCCAGTAAACAAGACAAGGAGGGATATTAGTGAGGAAAAGGTAAAAGGAAAACCAAGCAAGTATGCTGTCCTGGGATCCAAGTAAAGAATGAGTTTTCAGTAGTAAAGAGTGAGCAACTACACCAAATATTACTGATGAGGTATATAAAGACAGAACAGAGAATTGGCTAGCAGATATAGTAAGTTGGTAATTGTTGGTGATTTCCACAGTGGCATTTTCAAGGGGGATAAAAATTGGATTGTAGTGGGGCTATACTTTTTAAAGTTGGGTCTGCCCCTTATACCTAGGACATTGAATAAATTCTAAGAAAGTTAAGGTTGAGGCTTTTGTGAGAGCTATTTGTTTTTCTTTGAATGCTGTTGGTTACAAAGGGAAGGCAGCTGGCTGTCATTCATGATCCCTGATTACAGCCTTCAAATAACTCTTGAAGGAACTATGCAAACTTGACACTTTAGAAAAATAAAATTGATTACTATATAGGTCTTGTGTTTTCTTTGTTTTTTTACTCCATCTTCAATGGGAGGGGTCTCTTAGTGACCCAGGGAGAATTCCTGGAGGAATATGCAAAATACTTGCCAATGCTAAATAAAATCTTATACAAATGCAACTAAAGCAGCCTCTTTGTCCACTTTGTATTTGGCTTGATACATAGTAGCAAAGAAGTTAATACTAAGAAATGTGTACAAGAAAAATGGATGGAAACATTGAGTTTCTTCCTAAGGCAAGAACATTTGATGTAAGTTTCTTTATCCTAGTGCTCATGACTATTCCTATCAATATTTAGTAATTCTTATAATAAATGGTATAGAGGAAGGTGCTTCTTTTAGAAAAAAGAGATCCAAAGCCGGACGTGGGGGCGCACGCTTGTAATCCCAGTACTTTGGGAGGCAGAGACCGGAGGATCCGGGTTCGCGGCCAGCCTCAGCTCTCTCTCTTTCTCTCTCTCTCTCTCTCTCTCTCTCTCCCTGTCTCTCTCTACCTAGTGAGGCCCTCCACAACTTCGTGAGACCCGGTTTCAAACTAAAGTATAAAAAAATAGGG
>PVJS01056771.1:0-12243 GCA_004027185.1 Glis glis | reverse complement strand
GGCTGGTCTGGACCCTCTGCTGTCTGGGCTGGTCTGGACCCTCTGCTGTCTGGGCTGGTCTGGACCCTCTGCTGTCTGGGCTGGTCTGGACCCTCTGCTGTCTGGGCTGGTCTGGACCCTCTGCTGTCTGGGCTGGTCTGGACCCTCTTCTCTCTGGGCTGCACACAGCCATCTCCCTTCCTGTCTCAGGTTTGCTGACTCTCCTTTTAGCCTGTTCACTCTCCCTTTAAATGATCAGCAGACTCCATAATTTCAATCATCATATTTTTTCCTTCTAAGAAGTTATATTTGGCTCTTTTCCAGATCTGCGTGTTCTTTTGGTTTCTCCATCTTTCTGTTTGGTTGCTGGTCCTTATTTTCTCTCCTTAATACTTTTGAATAGGAATGTGTTGCAGTTCCGCAGAGTCCTAACGTCGCAGTCCTCAGGGTGCTGTGGCAGGCTGCGCTTTTGCCCCAGTGTTCCCTGCCCTTTGTGCAGGAGGTGACCTCCATGCCAGCTGTGTGACCTGCAGTGCCACTGTGAGGAGACGGACCCCTGCCATCCACGGCAGCATTGGAGCTACTTTCGCCAAAGGGATTGTCATGGTTTGGATAGGTCTCAGCTTGAAAGCAGGTCCCCCATGCAGCAGGTCCCCATGCAGCAGTTTCCCGTGCAGCAGGTCCCTGTGCAGCAGGTCCCCCATGCAGCAGGTCCTGTGCAGAAGGTCCCTGTGCAGCAAGGCTCAGAGGTGTGGCTTTTAGGCAAAGGTTGGACCATGAGCCCTCTGATCTCATCAGTAAATTAACCCACTTGATAAATTAATCCACTGATAGCTGAGTTGACTACTGGGAGGTAGGACTAGTTGGAGGAAGAAGGTCACCAGGGGCGTGCCCTGGATGACTTTATCTCTGCTTCCCGCTGCCATGAGCTGAGCAACTCTCCTCTGCCACACCCTTCTGCCATGATGTTCTGCCTCCCCTCAGGCCCAGAGCAAAGGAGCCAGCCCACTATAGACTGAGCCTCTGAAAAGTGAGCCAAAGTAAATCATTCCCCCTCCCAGTTCTTGTCAGACATCTCGGTCACAGCGAGGAAAAGGTGACTAAACAGGATATAAGCAGAAGTGTTGCACTTCGCAGAAGCTGCCCTTGGGGCTGTGCGCAGCCTGGCTTTGCACAGCTTCTCCCAAGAGATTACATCCCACCTAGGGCTCTCCACCTAGACTGATGACAGATGGAGAAGCTGAAGTCAGCCCATAGCTGCTGCCCCTGGACATGATGTGACTGAGGCAAAGGCCAACTGTGCTGTGGTGAGCCCTGGGCTTGGGGCCTGCGTGTTACACAGCAGAACCTTGCAAGAGCTGGCTGTGTCAGGGACTGGCTCCCCTTTTTGATGCATCTCCCAGTGCTCACTCATGGTAATTTATTTCCTTGTGTGGTTTGTCATTCTTTCTTGTGATGCTATCTTTCTTGTGAGTTGTTTCTGCTTCTTATTGTGAGAGTCTTGTGGGTTCTGGCTGGTGGGTCTGTGTCTTCTTTCTTTCTTTGTATCTGCCATGGGACCCAAAGTTTTCAGAATTCTGGGGACTTTTTTTTTGAGGACTTTCATTCCAGATTAGATTGACCTTGTATATTCACACCCAGACCCACATATAACCAAGGCTTATATGCTTAATTTCCATTTTTGATACTTCTTGTCCCCTCAGAGCCAGGACAGACACAGTCTCCCTTGTCATTCCCTGCATGGTGGGCAGTTTCTTGTCCTCTCTTTGGGGTGGGACGGCTCATCACCAATCCTGCTTTATGCAGACATCTCAGGTTCAGTGTCCTGCCTTACCCCCAGGCCACATCTTCTGCTCAGTTGGGGCATGGGAGCCCCTGACCCCCTTGTCAGGACCACAACACCAAGGCCAGATGCCCTTCCGCTGCCCTGGCCTTGAGTTCCGACTTTCTTTCAGGTGTGCGGTTCCTGTTCTTTCTTTCCACCTTAGATGTGTCTGAGGCGTTCCTTGGATTGGTCGGAGGTGGTGGGGGCTCATTCTGCCACTGGTACACGCTGCGCATGGGTATGTGTTTATCTTACTGAGGGGCTTGAGCTCACCGAAGGCAGGGACCCTCACATGTTACTCCCCATCACCCTTCGGTCTCAGGACAGTACCTGGGTGTCCAGTTGAGGCGTGCTGATGGATTCAACGAATGGGCATTTTAAAAGGGGTCAAGGGGCCACACTGCTGCTCTGTCCCTGGATCCTGCCTCTTCCTCTCTCTCCATCAGGCGAGGTCTCTGGGACTGGCTTGTGTATGGAGCAGAGGATTAGAAACGCCCCAGGGGAGAAGGGTTCCAACTCCTCTAACATCCGGGGGATTTGTTCCTATGGAAGTAGAGCAAGGCAGGGCCCTGCCTATGGGTGATCACAGTGCCCAGTTTGGTACCCAGTGATGGAGAGTGGACGGGGAGGCAGAGGATGTGAGGCAGGGCGGGCCCAGGAAGGCTTCCTCGAGGGTGTTTCTGACCTGAGTTGTTACAGATGCTGAGAGTCCCTAGATGGACACAGGGGATCGAGGAACAGGACATTCTTGATGAGGACATTGGGTGTGGCTGGACCTGGGGCAAGAGTGCATGGGCTGGGTCCAGGAAGCATCACCTGGGCAGAGGGCCAGTCTTTTCCAGCTACACAAGCCTCCCACTCCACCTGGAGAATTAATTTCTTCCAGCACCCCCTCCTCTTTTCAGAAGCCGCACTCTCCCAGCACGCTGCAGGTAGGAGAGGAAGTGAGTTACCAGGCTAGGTCTGAGAGGCCCCGGAGCTCTGCTCCAAGGAGGACACGGCTGGGCCCTGCTGTTCCCGGCCTCTCCTGGCCGGCTTGTTCAGGGCCTGGGAGATGGAGACTGGCTCTGGGCACCCCTGAGCCAGCCCAGCATGGCCCTTGAAGCTCTGTGGCCCAGGCCCTCCATGCGCAGGCTGGTAGAGCCTTCCCTCCCACCAGGATGGCTTGACTGCACGGCACGCAGTGTGTGTGCCTGAGGCCCGGCTTATGATGATGACGATGATGATGATGATGATGATGATGTGTTTCGAACCAGGTTTCTCCAGTTTCATTTTACTCAAACCCATCCACGAGAAGCCATGCAGAGGCCACCAACTGATCCCCGCTCAGGGGCTCCAGGGACAGGGATGAAACTGCTGGAATGGGGAGGCGGTACCCGTAGTCTGTGCTTCCACAGTCCCCGAGACCGTCCCCCGGGGACGGGAAGGAAGTCAGGGGAGCGTGTGGTAATCGAGTGCACACACATTTATTAACTTTGACTTGTAAATTAAAACACCCAGTGGTACAAATGAGGGGTGAGCCAAGGGAAAATGAGAATTTGCCTTTCCTTTTCCCCAGCCTGGAATCAGAACTCTGACAACTCTAAATAAAATGGGAAGAAATTTCCATTACTATGCAGATGGGTTTTAGGCACCCGGCTTCCCTGTCATCCTGGTTCTGAGTCCAGCAGGACAGGCCTCACCACGTCCTGGGTCACTCTGCTAGGGGCTGGGTTGTCCCAGCGAGCGGGAAGCAGGATGCCAGGGGAGAAAGACGCGGGGTGAGCACTATCCCATGGCTGGCCCCGGGAGATGCTCTGTCCCAGGGAGGACATGTGTCGGGGGGAGCCCTCTCTGACCCCCCGGAGCCCGTGTCTGGGCCGAGCTCCCCACACACTCCCTGCCGTCTGGGTGGACGCAGTCTGGACAGTGGGTGGACTTTGTCCAGGCGTGTCTGGGCAGAAGTCCTGCAGAGGTCCAGGCGGCTGCTGGCTCAGCAGTAGGCAGTGGACAGGAGGCTGAACTCTATTAGCAGACAAGCTCTGAGTGCAGACTGTATCTTTGTCGCGCCCCCCTGGGGTCCCCTCGCCTGTGTCCTTGATGAGGTTGAATCACACCCATCAATTCGGCCACACTGGCCTCCGGGAGGAGGCCACCGAAAGAGGGCAATCAGTCTGGCCCCGCTGCTATGCGGCCCTCTGCGGCACCGTGCCACCCTCGTCATGGCTGACTGGGCTCTGATTGAGGGAGTTCAAATGTTGGGAGGGGCAGGGCCATGTCCCCTGGGACGCAGCCGGGGCTGGGGTACAGTAGGGTCTGCAGTCCAAGCTGATTAACCCCAGGACAGAGGGCTGGACGGGGTGTTGGGGGACAATACTTGGCTAGCTTGGCTTCTCCAAAGACGTGAGGTGAGGAGAAAGAGAACATGGCTCCCCTGCCGCTGGCCTCAGTTTCCCCAATCGTCCGCCATTCCTACCCAGCTCTCGAGCCCACACACTCTGTCCTGTGTTAAACACCCTCATCACCCTGTTCCTGCGGCTCCGCATCCTTCCGTTCACCGGTGGGGCAACCAAGCCTGTGTGACATGTGGGTCAAGGTTGGAAACTGCCTCTGACATTGAGCACCTGCTGTATGCGGATCACAGGCTCCCAAGTCCTGGGCTCGGGGACTCTCCTGACTGGTGGGACATGCCCTGTACCTGGAGGAGCGACGGGAACCCAAAGAGAACACTGAAGACAGCATTGGGTGGAGGTTGCTGGAGGGGCTGGGGTGCAGTGGGCGTCCCCTAAAGAGAGGGGCCAGGCGGGGAGTCCCTGAGACGTGGAGAAGACGCGGCCTGCCTGGAGCCGCTTTCCACTCATGTGTTCCGCATTCTTTCATTCCATAATCATGGGCTGAATGGCTTTTATGAACCCAAACTCCCCCGGACAGGACACCCAGCTGAAAGCCTCCATGGGGTCTGTGCCCACCGTCCAGGCAGGCGGCAGCGGTGCCATATGGTTGAAGGGCTGGGGGCACAGGGAGGCTCCACCCCTGGGGGCGGGGCCACAGCTCTGGACACCTGACCAGAAGCATGATGGGAGGCGGGAACAAACAGGTGGGCTCAGAGAGTGCCAGCACGTGGACAGATGGAGACTCAGAGAGAGAGAGAGGCATCGCCAGGAACAGCTGCACAGGGCGAGGGTGGGGTGAGGGCGGTGGCTGCAGAGCGGTCTGGGGTCTCTCAGAGCTTTGACCCCAGGACCCAGGGTGTGCTCACTGAGGTGCGGGCCACACACTGGAGGCAGTGGGAGGCAGGAGGAGTGGGAAGGACGTGGGCTCAGCCTCCTCTCCCTCTTTCTGGAGGTGTGGTGACTGGCTCCATCCACCCATGTCTCCAAGCATCCAGGGTCAGTCCTGAGATGCATTACGTCTTACCTTTGTCTCAGAACCTCACGTCCTGCAAGTGTCCTGAGGTTCAGCCTGGCAGCAGGCAGAGGACTGGGGAGGGCTTCAGGGCCAGGCACAGCTGCGAGAGGGAGCTGGGTATGTCAGGGACCGTGCACTCCCATGGGTGGCAGTCCCAGGTGTGTCCGCTGAGCACTGCAGGCTGAGCACTCCAGGTTGTGGCCCTGGAGGATGGTTTGATGTGCGGGCCTCCGGGCCCAGGTGTGTCCATGGGCGTTGGCTTCGAGCTCAGACTCTGGCTCTGCCCTGAGGAGTCCCCTGTACCCTGGTCTCCTGAGACACAAGGGGCATGTCTCACCGGGCCTTACAGGTGCCTAAGGTCATGTGTGTGAACGCAGAGCCCAGCTCACGGCACTGGGCCAGGCTTGGTGTACAGCGGCTGCCTCTTCTGCAGCTGGGTCTCTGTGGTGTGGCACCGACTTACTTTCTTAGGTGTTTGCGGGGGCTGCCCAGGCTGTTCCATGCTTCTGCTCACGCCCCCTCAGCCCGCCTTCCTGTCGTTGCCTGGCCAGCTCCTCATTCACCTGGAAATCCCTCCTGCTCGGCCCATCACCTACGGGCCAAGGCCGAGTCCAGCATGCCGGCGCTTCCCTCTCCCCTGAAAATGCTCCTCACACCCCTCCTCTGCTTCAGCCAACCCTGGTGTGTCTTGGGCCCTGGGCACCCCTTGGAAGGTGGCTTCAGCCTCAGTTTGTACTTCTCTGGCTGAGCACGGACGTCGAGCATATCAGGGGCTCCGTGTGCATTTGATAAAATCAAGTGATTGAAGGATGGTTTGATTCCCGTCAGTGGGACAGACGCTTCGGGGCTCTCATCTCCCGCAGGAAGTAAACTGCAGTGAGTCAGCCCCTGTCACTGCGAAGGGACCTAATTTGGAGCGTCCATCTCAGCTCCTATGCACAGGAATTCACAGAGGAGCCCCAGAAGCCAGAGTGGGGTGGGGGCTGCTGGCCCAACACCTGGGATGTTGTGACAGCTGATGTCTGCTCAGTAGCAGGGACTTGGCAGTGGTGTGTGTGCCCGCCTGCACAGCTGGGGCCTCGGCGGGGAGGCCCAGGGCCTTTCCCATATTCTGTCCTGGATCTCTCCAGCATCTCTCGCGGTAGCCTCATACACTAGGGAGTCATTTTTTCTGAACCTGGTGTTCTCGGAAGCTTGCCTTTTGCAGCCCAGTCCCCTGTTCACACAGGCCCTGGGCAGGGGTGTATTGGTCAGATCAACAGAATTCACAGAATGAGTATATGAAAAAGGAATTCATTAGATCAGCTCACAATGTAGTCCTGAGTTTCGACTGCACGTGAAGAATCAGAGGAATCAGTATCTGGTCGGGCGGTCTAAGAGCTGGAGCCTTAGGATTGAAGCAACCACCAATTCAGTCCAGTCCAAGATGTGAAGATAAGGAAGCTCTTCAGAGATACGATGGTGAAGTTTCAGCTCGAAGGCTGGAGGCCGACGATCTCAGACGAGAGCAGAAGATCAAGAAGCTCTTCAGAGAAACGGCAAAGTTGGAGACCGACGATCTCAGACCAGAGCAGATGCGTTTTCTTCAGGAAGAGTCGCGGCTCCCTCTACGCGGCTTTCTCCTTCTTTTATCTAAGTCCTGCACCTATCAGAACCCTGCTGCCCACATTTAGGGCAGGACTTCCGGTTCAATCCGCTGTTACACAACCAAAGTCACATGATCTTAGGAGGGTCAAGTTGACAAACCAGACCAACTATCCCAAGTAGACAGAGGGCGAGCTGTCATCATCCACCTGCGTGTCCCTCTGAGGGATGGAGGGTGGAGGTGGTCTTGTCCCCAGGCAGAAGGCGAGCATGGGGTCTCAACCCTGGGTCAGTGGGGTTCCGCTTGTGCCATTTCCAGCGGCTCAGCCACTCGGGGTGTCCTGTGGTGGTCTAGGGCAGATGCCATGTAACAGAATTGGCTTTTCGTTTCCAGGCACGTGGTTGGCTTGGTGGCTTAAATGGCCTGGGTTTGAATCCACTTCACCCCATAGAATCCTGACACAGCCATCCCTTGCTCAGGGTGGACCGGTGCCTGTGGCGGGGAGGCCACAACCTACATTGCTCTTCCCCGTGTCATGTCACCAGCTTTGAGCCCAGGGCCTGGCGTCCAGGGCTCTCCCGCCATGTCCATGGATCTGCAGTGACCATGATACCTGTGGCCGCTGGTGTGCAGGCACTGCTGGGGTGTCTGTGCTACCCAGTCCTGTGTGTCATGGCTGCATGGTCGTGGGGTGTGTGTCCCCAGCGTCATGACGTCTGCCGTATCCTCATAGCGGTCACCGCCACTCAGGTCTCTCCGTCTGGCACTTTTCCATTATGACTATTTTATATTCTCACCCTGAGGTTTGGTTAAAAAAAATATTGAATCAATTGTTTTTAATTATGTCCATCTTGTATACCTTACATTACAGGAACGGCTCGATAATGCTTCACAATGCACGTAGCCGTAGGAGCCCAGCTCGATACCCCAGGACAGCGTGTTGGCGCTAGCTCTCTGTTCAACTCGTAAACTATTCTAAAAAGTGCCAGATTTTCCACATTCGATTGTTGTTCTCCCCCTTTATGGCTCTGCTCGTTGGCCTGCGTGTATGAGCGAGGCCGTGATAAATGCTAATCGTGGTGTTTAGTTTATGACCCGTGGGCCTGCTTGCATGAAGGTGGCCAGCCTGGGAGGGGACTCGGGGCCCTGGACAGGAGGCTGAGGCGGTCTCCCATCCTCCCCGCTGTGTGTCCCTGGGCACCCGAGTCGCCCCTCGGAGCTCAGGCAGCTGTCCCCTGAAGGGAGGGGTTGGAGGGACAAGGTCACTTCTTCACAAGGTGTGAGCTGGTGTTTACAGAGAGACAGGCCGGGACAGAAGCCGGCACACACTCTTCCCTGCCGGGCAAGGTGGGCAGGCCGGCCCATTTCTTTAAGTTTTGATTTCACCATTTATAAAACGGGCAAAATAGACTCAGTTCTTGGGGCCTTGGGGGTGAGATTAAACGACCCAAGCCCAGTGGCTTACACGTTGCAGCTCTGCTGGGAGCCTCGCCGGTCAGGACGGGGATGGAGAACCCGCAGGGACCCCTCACCTCAGGTTCCCAGTGCCACTTCAATGCTCTGCGATGCTCAACGCCACCTCAGACCATTAGCACTCTGCTTTCCCAGTGAGCTAGGAACTCGCTTGACCTTCAGTCTGCACGGGGTCAGAGCCCCTGTGGAGGTGACAGGTGCCCAAGTCCAGAACCTCCTATCTTACTGGCGAGGCAACGGCAGTATCGAGCTGCTCTCCTGAGTCTCTTGTCCCTCCCCTCTAGGACCAGAGTTCAGTCCTGTCCCCCTGGCAGCTGGCTCCAGGCCCTGCCGAGGCAGTGAGGGCCACCCTCCCAGCTGTGGGGGGGGGGTTGGCCTCAGCGGGAGGCGCCACCTCCCCAAGGACCAAAGACGTGGCTCCCGGAAGTGATTTTTGCCAATAGGCTTAGTACTCCTGGAGCCTGGCGGCCAGGCCCTTATTTCAGGGAAGAAAAATGCCTCTTGGAGTATAAAAGGCCCAGCAGACCCCTGTGGAGAAAGCCCGGCCGTTCAAAGGGAAGAAGGATGCTTGCTGAGGGCGCCGCGCCTGCTGGCGAGTTTAAAAACCCACCGCTGCAGATATATGCTTCTCAATAAGCCCAGATATTGGGCACAGGGCAGAGAAAATAATCCATTTCAGCCTGCAGGAGCCGGCCAGCGGGAGAGCGGGCCTTTACTTATTTATTTATTTCCTTTGAAAAGGAGGCCGCACAGTGAAATGTTAAATTCATGGCCGGCGAGCTCCTTCCCTGGCCCTGGAAACCAGGGCTCCCGGTGCTCTTTATAAACAGTGCAAGAGATGAATACGGCTTCCAGCTCCTTCCCGGGCGGGGGGCAGGCAGGGGCTGTGCAAGGCGTGGTCAGTCTGGGCCAGGTCACTGAACTGGTGCCCCAGGGAGCGAACCTGTGGAGGGGAGGGGTGAGGACCACAGTGAAGGCCACCTGGGCCGGGGCCGCAGATGGGTCATCCAGAGGTCTCTGGGGGGCCCCTCAGACACGTCAACACTGGGGCGGCTGCAGAGGCAGGACGCCAGGGCAGAGGTGGCCTGGAGCAGTCAGAAGAGCCTCGCTCGGATGTGGTGACACACGCCTGTAATCCCGGTGCCTGGGAGGCTGAGACAGGAGGATAGCAGGTTCATGGCCAGCCTCAGCCCTTTGCAAATTAGTGAGACTGTTTCAAAAATAAAAATAAAATAGGGGTGGGGGTATAGCTCAGAGGCAGAATGCCCCTGGGTTCAATCCCCAGTACCACCACCACCACCACCACCAATAAAAAGAGTCCACTGGGCCTCTGACACCTCACCTGGGCCTTGGCCCTACCAGGTCCATGGCGTGGCTCTGAGCACCCGAATCCACCCTTTCTGAGCCTCCCTTTTCTGCCTCAACATCAAAGATGCTGTCCTCCAAATAAGGCTGCGGTGTCCCCTGTGCCCCAGAGAGGGATCTGGGGGTAGAGCTGAGGCCCTGCAGGACAGCCAAGCATGCACGCAGCCCCAAGGGTGAGCTGGGCTCAGGACTGAAGCTGGCCCCCAGCTGGAGCGCCGCCCCTGAGGCCTGGCAGGCCGGTGTCCCTCTTGTGCAAGAACATTTCGTGGTTGCTCCTTGGCTAATGGACAAGGTGGCTAGGCATATTTTTCTTCCTGTTCCCTTCCTCTGACCCATCCTGCACCTTCCAACACCTGTGCCCTCCTCTGCTTTCATCCACCTTGGCATCCAATCCCAGGCCTGGCTGCTTGCCTCTCCTTGGAGAACCTTCTCCAGCCCTTCCCTGTCACCTTCACACTTGGTGAGAGTTGGCCTGTCCTGTGCTCCCAGCATCCTATGCCCCTCTCCTGTATCCCTTATCCACTGTTCTGCCAGCAGCGGCATCCTGTCTTGCCCCGTGCCACATCCCCACCTGGCCTTCATCATAAATAAAATATTGAGTGACTATTAAACCTGCCTCACGGGTTGCTATGAGAGCACTTTGCAAATGGTGTTCCATCGCCCACTTCAAATGACGGAGAGGGAGAAACCAAGGCACAGAGAAGCCCGCAGGGACTGCAGGCGTGTGCCCCTGTGTGCGATCCTGTGGGGTGGGAACTCAGCATATGGCCTAGGCCTCCCTGTCTCCACCCAGCACCCGGCACAGGGATCTCCTGGTGGGCTCTGCTCCAGGGCTCCCAGCCATCACGAGGCTCCGGGGTTTTCCTGGGTCCTGGGCACCTCTTCCAGGACTAACAGGACCATTCCTGGGGAGGGGACTCTTCAAGATCGTCCCCATGCCTTGCATGGTGCAGGCGCGAGGTGGCTGCCTTCCTTCATGAGACCCTTCCCCGTGACATTATCTAGATGGGGCTCTTGCCCTGGAGCTAGAACAGCTGCCTCACGGCCAGCCGCGTGACTGTGGACGGCTTCCTGACTGCCCTGGGGCCTGGGCGCCCTCTATCGGCAGGGCCGACAATAGCAGGTCCTGGGCATAGCGCACAAAAAGTCTCATTCTGTTGATCTCGCTGCTGCTGCTCTAACTGGCTCCAGTCCCCAAATCCCAGTGCCCACGTGGCCCCTCCCACCCGTCCTGGGCATCTCTACCTACATGTGAATTTGTGATTCTCCCGACCCTCCACCGGCTCCCCCCAGAAACCACCATTTGCCCCACCATTTGCCTGGTGGCCATGTTGCCCAGCTCCCTGTCCCCCTCCCAGCCCCAGCTTCCCACCAGTCAGCGCCCCGCTTCCCTCCTAGTGAGCGATGGTAGACCCCAGCACTCACCCCTCTCCCTGCACCTGGGTCCCCCAAGGCTCTGTGTCTCCCCTGGACATGGAATCCTCTCCCTGGGTTCTTGGATCAGATCTCTCCACAGGTGGCTCCCTCCTCCCCTCCTGCTGGCCATCAGCTGGGAGAAAGCACCAGACGTCTGCTTTCTGTCACCAGCGCTGTCCTGAGGTCACCCAGAACCCGGCTCAGGCTGCAGGAATGTCCCACGGTTCTGGGTGGGCAGGACTCAGGAGCAGCAAGTTGGTGCAGGGTTTCTCCTGAGCCCAGGTCAAGCTGGTGGCTGGCCCTGTCTTGCTTCCCAGAAGCCTCCTCTGGCTGCTGGTGGGAGGCCGCCTGCCTCACTGTCCTGTCCGTAGCCTCTCCTTGAGACTGCCCCAGGCTCCTCCAACTTGGCAGCTGGCATCCCTCAAGCCCGTGAGAGTACCACAGCACTTCTGCAAGCCGACCCTGGAGCGGGCCTGGGAGGAGCCGTCCTGAGACCATGGGCCCCGGCGGGCTGGGATCATCGGGTCCCTAGCAGGTGGCAGGTGGCCTACTGTAGTTATGTGGGCAGCACTGGCTGGCTCAGATTTGCATGTTAGAGGGTTTTAGAAGACTGCTCTGCCGATGACAGGGGCAGGAAGGTGGAGAGCAGGGAGGCTGGGCGGTGGTGGTGACACGGTCATCGGAATATTCAGCAGCATCCCAGGGCTCTGTTCTGAGTCACACCTACCTGGGCATGGGGGTGGGTGGGGAGCAGGGCAGATGTGGCCTCTGCCTGTCCTGAGAGTGTCACCCAGCAGGGGAGGACCGCTGGCAGATGCTAATGAAGGATGCTACTGTGGGTGCCAGGTGCTGCCTGGGAATGCAGGTGACTGTCACTGCTCTCCTGGGCTGTCAAGTCACCTCCACCTGCACATGAGGTGGGATTGAGCTGCCTGAGACAAAAGAAAGTCATCATCCCCCACCCCCATGCTTTCCCTCCCAGCCATGCTGTAGAGCTGAAAGAAACAGGAACAAGCCTGCAAGCCCAGTACTTGGGAGGTTGAGACAGGAGGATCACAGGTTTGAGGCCAGCCTCAGGAACTTAGCAAGACCCTGCTTCAAAACAAAAAATAAAAAGTAAATGGGCTGGGGGTGTAGTTTGGAGATAGAAGGCCCATGGGTTCAATCCCCAGTGCCAAAAAAAAAAAAAGAGAGAAAGAAAGAGAGGGAGGGA
>PVJS01056770.1:0-12244 GCA_004027185.1 Glis glis | reverse complement strand
TCTTTATTTTGAAACAGGGTCTCACTAAGTTGCGGAGGGCCTCACTAAGTAGCTGAGGCTGGCCGCGAACCCAGGTCCTCCGGTCTCAGCCTCCCAAGTACTGGGATTACAAGCGTGCGCCACCACGTCCAGCTTTGTAATAACATTTTCAATACCTAAAAGCACACAGATAGTTATACAATCTGTCCAGAAAGAGAGCCCTGACAAGCATGGTGGAAGAAAGTGACTAGGAAAACAAAGCCATGTCATGTTTAACCCCCATGACTGGTGCGGAATCCAGGTGCTAATGCACTATGTTGGCACCTTTGTTTTCCTGATTACAGGAATATCTTTTTATTGTCTCTCAAGGCTTACTTTCCAATTTTCTTGAGGAAAGGTTTTTCCAACCTATGAAAAGGACTAAATTAGATGTTGATAAGATTCTGTCTTCACTTACTTCAGAAGGGAAAAAGTCTTAAGACTTGAATCTTCTCTAGAACAAAACAAAATGAAATATCCAGGCCAGACATGGTGGCGCACATGTGGAATCCCAGTACCTGGGAGGCTGAGACAGAAGAATCGCAGGTTCACAGCCAGCCTCAGCAACTTAGCGAGGCCCTCCACAACTCAGTGAGACCCTGTTTCAAAATAAAAATAATAAAATAGGGCTGGGGGTGTAGCTCGGAGGTAGAACGCCCCTGTTCAATCCCCAGTACCAAAAAAAGAAAAAGAAATATCCACTTTCTCAGAATTAGGACTTGAATTTCATTTCTGCTTTTTCTACTGCCTCTCGGTTTTCCATTGTCATCACTTTGTTTGTTTGTGGTACTGGGGATTGAACCAGGGGCATTCTCCCTCTAAGCAATGACCCAGCCCATTTTTTATTTTGAAACAGGGTCTCACTAAGTTGCAGAGGGCCTCACTAAATTGCTGAGGTTGGCTACGAACCTGCGATCCTCCTGTCTCAGCCTCCCAAGTGCTGGGATTACAGGCGTGCGCCACCACACCTGGCTCACTTCATTTTCAATACTGGAAAGGATGATACTTCCCCAGTGTTGACCCTCCCAGTATTTTTATATCCACCTGCTCTACAGGTGACTCTACAGCACTCTCCACGGTTTTCATGTCCTCTCCAGAACAGAAGGAAACAATCCCACTTGGAGGCCATTTATGTTAAGGCAGATTTCAATGCACGAAAGAACCTGAAATGACCTGATATTGTGGTCTTTTATAGACTTCACACCAAATGCTTTCCATCTTATAGACTCCCCCAAAACCT
Organism: Glis glis; assembly: GCA_004027185.1. Lineage (NCBI taxonomy): Eukaryota > Metazoa > Chordata > Mammalia > Rodentia > Gliridae > Glis > Glis glis. Next base: position 10,986 of record PVJS01056770.1, on the reverse strand, counting down.
CACTTTCTTACTGCATTCCTGTACCTCTGTGTGTCCGACGATCAGACATAACCAGCAGAACTATAAAACACAGATTTACATTTGCTGGTTCCTGACTGATGTTTACAAACTGGTTTCTCCGACTTGAGAGAAAACTATTTTTTTCAGCTGTCTTCCTGAAACACAATTATCAGGATAAGCTCTGCATATAGGAAAACTGCAGGAATACAATAGATGTGGAGAAGAGAACTAGAAGCTATATTTTAATTTAAATATAAAACTTGAATATATATGTATGTATATATATACTATGTATATATATATATATATATATATATATATATATATATATATATATATTCCAGAAACAGTCCATTAGGCATAAAAATAGGTTCATGTATACTATTAGTCAAGGTTAGATATAGCAGTAGGTACCAGATAACTAAAAATAATAGCGACCTAACTAAGAGAGAAGTTCAATTTTCTCTAATACGAAGTCCAGACATCAGGAGTCAAGGCTGATATATCATTTCAACTATCGCCACTATGTCCCCATCCTTCTCCCCCTCCCTGCACCTCATCATCAGCACCAGGCTTTTGACTACAGTCCAAGCTACTCACTTAGGTGCCAGCCATCATATCTCTCTTCCCGGAAGAAGGGAGAAAGGAAGAAATGCACATCCCTCCCTATAAAGATATGTCCTGGAAATTGTACTTGACACTTCTGCTTACCGCCCACTGCCTGGAATGTAGTTTTATGGCTGGCTGCGAGATTGGGAAATGCAGCCTTTCTTCTCATGGCCTGAGTTCCAGTTAATAAATGCACAGCTTATTGCTAAGGCAAAAGAGGAGTGAATGCTAGAGAACAGCTAGCAATTTCTGCCACAGTGATGATCACATTTCATTGTTTTTGAGCACCAGAACCTAACTTGTGACCCCGGGCAAGGCAATTTACATTTTCTCACAAAGTCTCCCGACTCCTGGTATGAAGAGCATCAAACAGAAAAATGCCAGAAAACATAGGGTTATACTGAAAATGCCAAGAGATTCTCAGCTTAGAGGCGGCAGTAAATTTGCGAAGGAATTTAGGTAGCAGCTGAGCAATGAAAGGAAATAAAACAAGGCTGTCTTGATTTTCTGTTTCCTCTTTCCCCTTGAGGTCGTCCCTCTGTGTTGCAGGTAGAGACATGGAAGAATCCCACTGCATAGCATTACTACTGTAGAAGAGATGGTATAGCAAACAAAAGTAATAAATCTGAAGAAACCATACAGAGGACTGAGAATGTGAAATGTGGTTTGGCACTAAGGCTAGCAAAGAGCAGCGCAGTGTGCGATTAATCCTGCGTGGCCACATTTACATCTCTAATTTGCTCATATAAATGCATTAAGCAGATGGTTTTAGAGACTAGCACTCTGTATATACTTGTGGGTCAGCACCCACATCTTCTACACTTTATGGGTGCCCAGGCTTGGGTAGTACCCACCCTTCATCCTTCATTAGTTTCCTAGCCCACACCACTTCATTCTATTTTCCCCGCTTCCTAAAATCAATACTCTCACATCCAGTATACATACCTACGTATGTACCAACATCTGCTGTGACCTTGCTAAGCAATATATTCAGAATGCATGACAAGGTAACTATTACTTTAACTTAGAACACGTTAGGAAGATAATTTTGGAAATGGGCATTTATTCTGTTTGCAAAAAAATTAGCACCTCCTATCCAAAACTGGGGGCCTTGTAATTTGCTAGTATAAATCCTACTCCATCTATTGAAAAAAAACACACTAATAACTGGAATTCTTGAAAATTCAATAAAAATTATAAACCAGAGCTTTTATTTGTTAAAATTTAATACTGGTTTTCAATTATGACAATAATTCCATACTTATTGATCTGCTGGCATCTAGCTCCAGCCAGCACATCATGTGAGCCCATTCAGTGAGGCAGCTGTGGCAGCAATTTGTTTCTAGACTAACAATATACTGTTGAATATGGTCATTTTCTTCTATCTCAAGTGCCATCAATTAATGGATCCTCAAATTAGTCTTTGCTGTGGAACTGCCGGATTAGGAATTGTACATGACAAGAAAATATAAAAATAAAGACAGGCCTCAAGCATTAACAAGCTTAGAATTTATGTTATTATCAGGGAAGTGAAACAAATCTGAAAGATCCCAGAAGAGATATGTTTATTTTAGAGAAATAAGGTACGAAGTCAGAATGCTATGAAAATATGATCACATGTCCAGAAGGAAAACACCCTGAAAGAACGTGAGCATGATTTGGGGCTGCAGACATAATTCTCCCTGAGAAGAAGCTGGATGGGTCCCCCTGGGCTCGTCTGCAGCTGGTCTACAAATGGTAGGAGCAGTTAAGGGGGGGAGGCTCTCCACGATCAGGCCCTGGCCTGCAATCCCAACACCCCCAGTGATGGCAAAAGCTATTCACTTCAACAGTCTGAGGGGACATAAGCAGTCATGACGCACGACTATCCATCTCTCAGTCCCTAGTCTCCTTGTCCTGTCCCTCCTCTAAACCCAGATGATTACTTCTTTCATATGTAGAAGAATCCACCTCTTAAAATGCTGCCTTGAGGCACTAAGAAGGATCACACAGGATTGGCTCTCATTTGATTTTGAGAATAAAGGGATGATGATCAGTAAATGTCTATTATTTCTTGTTAGATCCAACCTGCTTGATGCAACCAAACACTCCAATTATGATTTTTAAGAACATGCATATATCCTGTCTCTAGTTATGGTTGAAATAACAACCTCAACTGAGGTCCCCCACTTGTCCTTTTATTTCTCTGAAAACTGCACCTCTTCAACAAGATTGAGAAGTCTGAAGTTGCGTTTGACAAATGGACCAAGATTGGACACCTGACCAAGATAGAGCTTCCAAAGACCTCTCATGGAACCTGGAATTGTGGGAACCTATCCTATTGGTCTGAACTATTCTTTTATAAACACAGGACCTAAGGTTGCTGTGATAGTTAATCTAGATTGTCAACTTGACGAGATCAAGAGGCACCTAGGATTACGTGACTTCCAGTGTGTCGCTGAGATGACTGGCATGTGGAACAGCAGATTGAGGGTGCAGTCCCGCCCTAAATGTGGGCAGCACTGACCAACAGGCTGGGGGCCGGGATGGAAGAAGGGTGAAACTAGGATGCAGCGGAGTCCAGGAAACCCAGTTCCTCCTGGGTGAAGGCGCACCCACTCTCTCCTGGAGAGACCGGACTTCAACTCCGTTGCTCTTGTAACTGGACTCTCACCAATGGTTCTCCGAGGCGCTTCTGGCCTTCTGGTTTGTGACTGTGGCTGCATCGGAAGTCGCTCCTATTCTGAGGCTCCAGCTCTTGGACCGCTAGCTGCTGGTTCCTCCGACTCTCCAGGTGCAGGCAGCCCACTCGGGACTCCACGGCTTGTGAGTGTAAGCCAATCTGATAATTCCCTTTTATAATATACATAGCCTGTGAGTTCCATTACTTTAGAGGACCTTGACTAATACAGCTGCCATTACGGGTTAGATACTGCCGGGGCTCAGAACATGCTATCCCAAAACAGGGACTTGGCATGCTGAAAACTTTAAACCAAAGGAAAGGGCCTCAGAAGCAAGATCTTTCCAACCTTCTCCTGTCCTCCCCTTCTTTTCTGCTCCCTTTTCTCCCCTAAGGTAGCCCATAGAAACTAGAATTCCTCTTTCATAAGGTGGGTTATAGAAACCAGAGCCCTCAAAGCTAGCCATAAAACCTAGAAATATTATTCTAATCTTCTCCTGCCTTTTTTGTGTAAGAGCTGGCCATAAAAAATTCTCTGACCTATCTTGTCTGAAAGTCGATCACAAGACCTTCCCAACCAGAAGGGGTCCTGGCCTCTACCCAGGAGGACAGAGAGAGAAGACAAAAAGAATCAAAAGGATAGGTCTTGCTGGGTACCCCCCCCTTCCCAAGTCTCTTACTATTAGATTATAGCCCTCTTGTCCAATCACATCTCCACACAGCTGTTCCTCAGTGAACATAAGCACCAAAATAGTTCTCCTTGGGTCTTTGGGTCATCACTGAGTCTTCATTTCTGAAGTCTCCATGACACGTAAAACTTGGATGGAATAAATTTGATGTGCGTTTCTCCTGTTATTCTATTCTGTCTTTGCCAGTTTTATTTCAGACCTAGCCAGGAGCCCTCAGAGGGTGGAGGAAGCTTTTCCTCCCCTACAATATGTTTTGAATCTATTATACTAAAACAGAGGAAGTTGGTCTTCAGAAAAAAGAGATTCCTGAACAACAGTAGAGAGAGGAGCAGCTCTAAGAGACAATGGTCACCTGAATGATGGCTCTAAAGATGGCCAAGTCCTAATCACTGGAACCTGTGGCCAGTACCTTAAGGTGGCAAAAGGTACCTGGCAATGTGATCAAGGTAAGAATCTTTTTGTTTGTTTTTGTTTCAGGGGGTTTGTTTGTTTGTTTTTTGTTTTGGTGCTAGGGATTGAACTCAGGGGCATTCTATCTCTGAGCTACACACCCAGCCCTATTTTGTTTTTTATTTTGAAACAGGGTCTCCCTAAGTTGCGGAGGGCTTCCCTAAGTTGCTGAGGCTGGCCACGAACCTGTGGTCCTCCTGGCTCAGCCTTCCAAGTACTGGTATTACAGAAATGTGCGACCATGCCCAGCTAAGTTAAGAATCTTAAAAGGAAGAGCATTCTGGATTATCCAGGTGGGCCGTAAATATAATCTTAAATGCCCCTCTAAGAGGGAAACAGAAGAGAATTTTACTACAGCAGGAAGCAATATGATGGCAGAAACAAGATGCTATACTGCTTTGAAGGTGGAGGAAGGGGACACGTGTCGAGTAATTCAAGAAACAGCTCTAGAAGATGGAAAGAGTAAGGAATCAAATTCTCCCCTACAGCCTCCAGAGGGAACTGCAGCCCTTGATTTGAGCCTAGTGAAACTGACTTCAGACTTCTGAGCCTCCGGACCTTTAAGAGAATAAGCAGGAGCTGGGTGTGGTGGCACACACCTGTAATCCCAATGCTTGGGAGGTTGAGACAGGAGGATCATAAGTTTGAGGCCAGCCTCAGCAACTTAGTAAGACCCTGTTTCAAAATAAAAAATAAAGTAGGAATGGGGGTGTGGCTCAGAGCTAGAACATCCCCGGTAGTGGGTTCAATCCCCACTACCCCCCCCCAAAAAAAGAGAGAGAGAACAAAGCTGTGTTGTTTAAGTCACTAAATGTAGGATAATTTATTACAGAGAAACAGGAAACTCATACAGAGACTGTGTGGCCTTAGACAGACTGACAGGTGGCCGCCTGGGTTCCAAACTGCTTTCTCCTCATGCTTTCATGCAGCCTCGCTTGCATGTCTTGCCATTTGGATTCCATGAAATACGAGTGTCTCGTTACAATAAATTCAACATTTGGCTTAGGCTAGCCAGGATCTTAGCTTAGAGATAAGTAAGTTCAATAAAGTGTGTATAAGGAACTTTGCAGTATATGTAATTGAAAATAACCATAATTCATGGTCTCCAGAAAAAAATTATCTTCCCCCAAAGTTGAAAACAGTGCCTGCCCATAGGAGTCACCCTTGTAGCTTTAGTTATTGTCTCTAAAATTCCCTGACTTAGCCAGGCGTGGTGGCGCACGCTTGTAATTCCAGTACTTGGGAGGCTGAGACAGGAGGATCCGGGTTCGCAGCCAGCCTCAGCTACTTAGTGAGGCCCTCCACAACTTAGTGAGACCCTGTTTCAAAATAAAGAATAAAAAATAGAGCTGGGGGTGTAGCTTGGAGGTAGAATGCTCCTGGGTTCAATCCCTTAGTGCCACCAAAAATAATAATAATAAAATAAAATACCCTGGCTTAAAATGCAACTCTGTTTTTACCTTAGAAAGGAATTCTCCAGTGAAACTGCATCAACTGAACACATCAGCATGGATTTATCAACAATGTAATAAAATTTTGTATTTTGCCATAAAGAAAGAGGACAAAGAAAAAGTACATTTGCAAGAAGGAAATTAAAAGAGACTGGAATGTAAAAGCAGCCATTTAAAAAGGCAAAACTCAGCCAGGCGCGGTGGCGCACGCTTGTAATCCCAGAACTTGGGAGGCTGAGACCGGAGGATCCAGGTTCGCGGCCAGCCTCAGCTACTTAGTGAGGCCTCCACAACTTAGTGAGACCCTGTTTCAAAATAAAGAATAAAAAATAGGGCTGGGGCATAGCTCGGAGGTAGAATGCTCCTGGGTTCAATCTCCAGTTCCACCAAAAAAAAAAAAAAAAGTGAAAAGGCAAAACTCAGTAGGTAGCAAAGTAAAAGAAGGAGGTCTTAGCAGGGAGGGAACAGCACAAGTACCCAAGAGAAGCAGGTACTCAGAGAAGGTTAGATTAAAAACGTGGACATGACGGGAACCAATTTCCCCCACATTTCGGCCTAAGGGCTACAGAGTCTGAGGATCAACAGAGAAACTAAAATATGCTCTACAAATTAAACCTATCTTAGGAACTCATTATAGAAGTTACACTTTCACAACATGAATCTCCGGCCTCAGTAGGATGAGAGAAGCGGTCTTTCATTTTCAACAATGAGAAATGGACAGTTTTGCCAAGCCTTTCATCTTTCAAAGCTTGGAAAGTTGCGTTTTTATGAATACTTATTAAAGTCCATCAGTCTTTTATTTGCCTTTTTAAATTCTTAACAGTATGCAGCACAACTGTTTTTCCAAAAAGGGGTTCCTTCCACGTGGTACCATAATGGGATAGGTAGTTATGTGTTGGAACTTCTAGCACTTGGATCTTCAGTTCACATAAAAGACAAATGTTGTCAGGCATGGTGACACACAGCTGTAATTCCAGCTACTCGGGAGGCTGAGGTGGGAGGATCACAAATTCAAAGTCAACCTTAGCAACTTAGTAAAACCCTGTCTAAAAATAAAAAATAAAAATGACTGGGGGTGTAGTGGTAGAGAGCCCCTGGGTTCAAGCTCCAGTACCAAAAAAAAAAAGAAATAGTGTCATTAGAGACTGTTTGATTAGTGATGCAGAAAAGCAAAATCCCAAAATAACAGAAAGCTAATCCAGGTTAAAATGCTACAGCTGAAGCCTCAGAAATAGATACACTTACCTAGCAAAGTCTCTGTGACAAAAGAAAAGAGCTAGGAAATGCAAGCTTAACATAAATTGGAAAGATATTGTATCACTTGGTGAGGGAAACGCGGAGTGCTCTGCACAGAGATACTACAGTGCTCATTTATCACCTGGAAACACCAGGGTGCAGAGGAGGTCAGAACAGGGGGCATTCACCCAAACAGGATTATCTGTGAACTCTAAATGCTTGTCGCTAATTACAAATTATCCAGTCATACTGTGAAATGATCAAATAGGTTAATACAGGATTTGAATTAATCTTCCTGGGTTTAAGATTTTCCTCTAATCCACTGAAAGTTGGAATCGGTGAAGTATGATTTCTGTATAACATGAGAAAGAACACTGGAAACATCAACATAATATCTCAATCTCTTGCCAGGCCAGTCTCAGATACAGCTCTTTTGCTCGGGTAAAAACAATGCTTCATGTTTTGACTTTTATTAGGATACACGTACTTTTAAAGAAAGGTCCATTTGAAGCTGGGTACAGTGGCGTACACCTGTAATCCCAGCACTTCGGAGGCTGAGACAGGAGGATCTCAGGTTCAAAGCCAGTCTCAGCAATTTAGCAAGACTCTTGGCAACTTAGTGAGACCCTGTTTCAAAATTTAAAAAGCAAGAAAGAAAAGGGGCCAGGGTGTAGCTTGGAGGTAGAATGCCCCTGGGTTCAGTCCCAGTACCAAAAAAAAAAAAAAAGTGGGGTCCATTTAAATCCAGAGAGTCTGCACTTCTGGAGGACAGGGACTGTGTGCTCAATGCACCTCTGTGTGTGTGTGGAGGCGACGACACTGGGGATCGAACCCAGAGGTGCTCTACTGCTGAGCCACACCCCCAGCCCTGCCTTTATTTATTTATTTACTTTTTTTTATTTGTGGCTTGAACCCAGAAGTGTTCTACCTCTAAACTACACCTCCAGCCTGTTTTTAAATTTTGAAACAGTGTCTCACTAAATTACCACATGAAAGCCTGGAACATGCAATCCTCACATCTCAGCCTCCCAAATATGGGATTACCTGCCAGCTCCCAGCCCTGTCTTTAAATTTTGAAACAGGATCTTTCCAAGTTGCTCAGGCTAGACTTGAACTTGAGATCCTCCTGCCTCAGCCTACTGAGTAGATGGAATTACATTCATGTGCCACCACGCCCAGCTTCAACACATCTTTGAATTTTTAGTACTTAATAAATGATGAATGTTGACTGATAAATGAAAGACAGAGGTTAATATCACAAACCTTTCTTCAAAGGTTCCACTTTAGCTGGGCATGGTGGCGCACGCTTGTAATCCCAGTACTTGGGAGGCTGAGACAGGAGGACCGCAGGCTCGCGGCCGGCCTCAGCTACTTAGTGAGGCCCTCCGCAACTTAGTGAGACCCTGTTTCAAAATAAAGAATAAAAAATAGGGCTGAGGGTGTAGCTCGGAGGTACAATGCCCCTGGGTTCAATCCCCAGTACTACGAAAAAAAAAGTTCTTCTTGTCCTGTATAGCTAATTAAAGCTCCAAATACAACCATTTATTAGCCATTCTAAGAAACACGAAGAACATCTGTTTATATAATTTTTCTTTTTTTTTTTGTGGTACTGGAGATTGAACCCAGTGGCATTCTACCTCTGAGCTACACTTCCAGCTCTTTTTTTTTATTTTTTGTTTTGAAACAGGGTCTCGCTAAGTTGCTGAGCCTTGAACCTGTGATCCTCCTGTCTCAGTCTCCCAAGAACTGGTATTACAGGTATGTGCCTCCATGCCCAGCTTATTTATATCATTTTAAGTTACATCAAACATCACATCTACCTTTCAATTTCCAATTCTCCACTCTATATGATTTTCTTACTTATATCCCTATCCCTTCTAACAATGACATTTCTTTGGTTAAATGATGGTTATCCTCTAGATAAAGAATATGGTAAAGACTGACTTTTTAGTCGCTCTTTACCAGTGGGGGTTATGAGCTTCAAGTAGTGAAGAAATAATTCTTGGGGAATTGAAGGCCAAAAGGAGAGGATTGGAGAGTTCATTCTATTACTTGCCCTGGGTGGTAGTTTCACAAATTTTTGCTTACTGGTAAAAAATTGAATCATATATCCTGTTTTATATACCTTTGTGTTTGCATATTACACTTTGACAAAAACAAAAGTGCGTGTGCTCACATATCCTCAGGTATCTAAAAAGTGAAACTGCAACCATGAAATAAGAACAGAATAGTCTTAAAAAGTAAAATGAAAAACTTCAGAGAACCAAAAAGAACTCCTAAACATTTAAAATACAAAAAAAAAAAATTAGGCCTCTAAGTGAGATGGTGCATGCCTGTAATCCCAGTACTTGGGAGGCTGAGACAGGAGGATCTCAGGTTGAAGGGCAGCCTCAGCCAAGTAGTGAGACTCTTATCAACCTAGCTAGACCCTGTTTCAAAATAAAAATAAAATAGGGCTGGGGGTGTAGCTCAGAGGTAGAATGCCCCTGGGTTCAATCCTCAGTGCCACACAAAAAAATTAAAGATTCACTAGGACGATAGTAAGATAAAACTATAGAAGTCTCTCATAAAGTAGAGTGAAGAGGAAAAGAATTTAAAGCAAGAGAGAAGAGGGAGGAGGAAAAATTCAAATACCAACCCCTGAGAACCAATATCTGCCTAACAATCACTTCAGCAAAAGAGAGAAAACAGAGGAAGTCATCAAATAAATGATTCAAGAAAATTTCCAAAGGACATTAATTTCCAGATCAAAAGGGCTCATCGAATACCCAACTTGCTGCCAGGGATGAAAATACACTCACATTGAGGCATACAGAATCCAGGAATCTCAGAACACTGAAAATCTCCTAAGCTTCCAGAGAAGGGAAGATATTGAAGAAGGGATTTGAAATCAGAATGGCTTTAGACTTCTCAACAGGAACGCTCTAAGCTAGTTTAGGTCTCTTATTCCTTACAACCGAAAGTACCTTAGCAAAAACATTACTAATCTCATTGTATTTGGGAAAAGCATAATTCAAAACATTAAACCAGAAAGTGATCTGCAATTATTCATATAAATACAAAGGATATCTTTACACTATAATGAAATGAAAATGGAAAAGATGAACAGACTGAAAATAATAAAATCAATTAAAAGATGTCAAAAATATTCTTGTTATGGGCTGAATTCATATGTTGAAGTCCTAATCCTTAGTATCTCAGAATGTAACTATACTTGAATGTAGGGCCTGTAAAGAGGTAATTAAGGGAAAATGAGGCCAGATGAGTGGGTCCTAATCCAATACAACTGTTGTCCTCACTAAAATAGAAAATTAGGACACACATACATACACACACACACACACACACACACACACAGAAAGAGCACGTGAAAATGGAAAAGACAGCCATATCTATAAGCTAAGGAGAGAGGCCTCAAAAGAAATCAACCTGGCTGGCACAGTGGCATATGCCTATAATCCCAATACCTGGAGGCTGAGACAGGAGAATGATAGGTTCAAGGCTAGCCTCAGCAACTTAGCAAGACCCTCAGCAACTTAGTGAGACCCTGTTTCAAAATAAAAAATAGGCCAGGCGTGGTGGTGCATGCTTGTAATCCCAGTACATGGGAGGTTGAGACCGGAGGATCCAGGTTCACGGCTAGAGTCAGCTACTTAGTGAAGCCCTCCGTAACTTAGTGAGACCCTGTTTCAAAAGAAAGAATAAAAAATAGGGCTGGGGGTGTAGCTTGGAGGTAGAATGCCCCTGGGTTCAATCCCCAGTACCAAAAAATAAATAAAATAAAAATTAAAACATAAAAAGGGGCCGGGCGTGGTGGCGCACGCTTGTAATCCCAGTACTTTGGGAGGCGGAGACCGGAGGATCCGGGTTCGCGGCCAGCCTCAGCTCTCTC
>PVJS01056769.1:0-12246 GCA_004027185.1 Glis glis | reverse complement strand
GGGGAGGGGAGGGGAGGGGAGGGGAGGGGAGGAGAGGAGAGGAGAGGAGAGGAGAGGAGAGGAGAGGAGAGAGAAAGAAAGAAAAAGAAAATGTCTGAAATCCACCACAATGGACAATCCCTGTAAAGTCCTTGCATGTAGAAGTGGCTTCTGGTCACCATAGCACAGAACCTGTCCAAGGGAGAAGCACAATAACCATTATATTATGGGCAGGCTAAGCCCACTGAACTTTCTGAGAACAGACAAATAGAGGGTTTGCTCAGTCCCTTTAGAAGCCTTGGTCACACTTCTCAAAATGCCTAATAGAGCAGAGCAGGCCTGTCCTCTGTCAGATGATAGAACCCTTCAGAATCAGAGCTGTCAGTTAAATGCAGTCTTTTCCTCGTGAATTACCAGCAGGGATGAGCTTCCTGCAGGGACCTCTCAGAATCTGAGAGAGACTAACAGTGGGTGTCAGGAGAGCTCTTCCCTAATAATAAGCTCCTTTAATCATGGTTTATTTGCTCAGGGAAAATACACTGAGACTCGCTGAACGGAAGCATGGGAGAACTTCCAACAAAGCTTCAAACTTCAGCCTTGCCTTCCCTTTCCCCCGATGCTCCCTCAAACCCAGACAAATCAACTGTCAATTTGTGTCCACAGATAGAAAAATAAAAGTATGTCATGGGATACTCACCTGTGACTCCTGCATGGGACTGCCCCGGGAAGATGAATTTGTCTCTCTCTGTTCCCATGGCATTGGGGTCCTGCCTCTGTGATGCGCTTCATGCATGGTGGGAGGGCTGTTTGCTTAGTTTGGTCTGACCTTCTGATGTGGGGCCCTCAGCTATGGGCACTTACATCTATGTAGCTGGAGCTCAGGAAAGAAATCTGCCCCTGCAGAAGAGCTGGCACCAGGAAGCAGCAGCAAGTTGACCAAAGAGGAGCCATGAAGGACAGAGAGAAGGAGCCGTGGACAGGACACAGGAGACAGAGTGTCTAGAGAGATGTGGAGCACCGTCCTGGGACAGCTTGGCAGGAACCCAGGAGAGCGCTTCAAGAACGGGCCTGGGTCCAGAGGAGCCAAGCTCAGAGTGGTTAGGGAGGCAAGTCGCACAGCCTGTGTGCAAGAGGACCATGGGCCAGGGAACGCTTCTGCCTGGGTGTAACTGACTACCCTGGTTCTGGGTCTGAGGCTCCCAGTGGGCGCCTCCCAGAATTCCATGCGAAGCATTACCTTGCTGGGAAAAGGAAACGATGTGGGGTATTTGGGTGCAGACCAAATGAATTTTACTAAAAGTCTCTTTTGTAAAGAAAAAGCATTTGAAAACATAGCCTGATATTTTCCCTTCTAGTAAAAGTCAGTCCAATGCTATTCACTATGCTAAAAATCCATGTTAAGATATCTGAACCATATTTCCGAGTTTAGCTAAATTACACACACACACACACACACACACACACACACACACACGTAAAGAATATGATTTCTTCCTACCCAGAACATTCCTCAGCTTCACTAGGCTATCAAGATAATTTGATTCTAAAATAAGAAAGCCTTAGTATCTGTTTGAATGATTTTTATAGGCTTTAAAAGCTCATTTAGGGTATATTTTAAAATGCACAATCGTGTAATTAAATCCACAAGTTACCTCATCTCCTGCTTGATTCTAAGTTGAACTTTTGTGTTCCTATGTGCATTCTTTTGTAATTTAAAATAAACGACATACAGACTCTGCAGTTTAGTTTATCTAACTGTTTAAAAATCTCATCAATAGGAAATACCTTAAAGTGAAAATAAGATATGAAGCTTCTGGTGCTATAGAATGCTCTTCTGGACCTTGTCTAAAGAAATGACAGACACTTGTGCCCTAGAATAGGATTTTTAATCCAGAACTACACCTTTGAGATATTACCCAGATATTAATCCAGAACTACACTCTTTCCCCTTCTGCCTTCTGTAGCAGGGCCCTCCCTCCGTCTTCCTGATGTCCAGGAAACGTCCTCTAACATGTTCACTGCACCTGGTATCATCCAAGGAACACAGTAAGTTCTTAGGATGCACTAACTCTTCCACATCGAGTAACTCCAATTTATTTCATGCATTCAAATTTGGTCTAAAGATCGCACCTTTCTACTGCAATGATGAGAGAATTGAAGCAAAAATATTAACTTTTTTTTTCCTTAAACAAGTTGATTTGTTTCACTTGGAAAAAATTAAGAATAAAAATGTGCCTATACACCTGGTTGGAATTCAGAAATCTAACATTTTGTTATTTTTGCATATTTTAAAAATGTCATAGACGTGAAACATGACTGATAAAATTAGAGTCCTCTTTGTAACCCCTCAGGCCTATGCCCTTTCATACATGGGATACCCATTACATCTATACAACTATTCCTGTATTAGTGATGCTGTGTTTTAATTACTGTACGTTTATTATAAGTTTTGGTATTTGGATATGTTCTTGTTTGGGTTCGAAATGTCCCCCAATGGCTTGGTCCTCAACTTGGTACTTTTGGAAGATGGTGGACACCTTTAAGAGGTGGAGCTTAGTGGGAGATTTTCAGTCCTATGGTGGCATGACATTTTAGGGGATATTAGGACCTTGGCCCCTCCTCTTCTTCTTTTGTTCCAGCCATGAGGTGAATGGGTTTCCTCTGCCATGACCTCCCACCATGATGGGGAAGCAACAGGGACCAATGGACCATAGAATGAAACCTAGAAAACTCTGAGCTAAATACGATCGTCCCAGGCTACAGTAATGGGAAGCTGACTAAAATGATATTTGTGCTTTTTGTTACATTTCTTAGTCTTTAATTGCTATCCTGGACACTTCTCTCTTATGACCTTTAGAATCAGTGATTTAAGGATGTAGCTGAATCTCGGGAGAATTTTTTATATCTTTACAATGTTGAATTATTTTCTTCATGAACACAACATAGCTCTCCATTCATTCATCCATCCTCATTTATTCTTCATGTCCTACAATAACACTTGACAATTTCTCCATAAAGGTCACGCTTGTCTTTTATTAGATTTTCCCCCAAGTATCGTATGCTTCTTGTTCTTATTGAGAATGCAGAGTTTAAAAACTTCGATTTGATTTTTATTGGTGGAGGGGGATGCTATTAATTTTTGAAAACCATCTTGCACCTAGAAACTCATTCATTTGTTCTTATACTTTGTCTGTGACAAACACACACCTGTACATAATTATTCAGCTTGTTCTTTCCAATGTTTACACCACCTGCTCCCCCACCTCACTTGCCACATCTTACTGAATTTATTAGTATCCTTTCAAATTGCACCACTTTCTAATCTTTTAAGTTTGATGCCTCCCATGTTTTTGTATCTCGTGGCTGTTGCATAGATCTTTTAATTTTTGTCTGTGAGCTAACTTTCCACAGGAATCTTCATCAGTACAGGTCTTGGGTGGTTTATAGCACATAACGATATCTGTGTAGGCAGGTTCTGAGCTATGTCTCTTCTAGCTTTTGCAGTTTACAAGTTCTGGACAAGTGTTTGCATCTGTTTCTTACTTTGTATTTTTGTATCAGAAAGGTATTGGAGATTTGTGGTTCCAACTACCCCAGGCTACCATCTAGAGGCTTTGGTTTCTTGTTACTTGCTGTGTTTCTCCCTGTGTCCCAGGACCCCCACCCATCATTGGGTCCTATTCTTGGGCTGATCATAGTAGCTTTTGCTAATGGGAGCATACTTTATTGCTCCCAGATTTATACAGGGAGCTCCAGTAGTCAGTGGTCTTGACTGCTGTAGTATTATTGTCTTCCTGAGGATTTGTTTTTTTTTTTTAATAAAGATGCAGCCACTCAGGGACAACACTTTGCTTGGTTACTCTGACAGAACATACAATTTTAGTTTCACTCCTAACTGAAAGGATTTCTCTCTAGATTTCTGGCATTAGCAAAATGTCTCTTCTTAATTTAGAGCATAGTTTCCTACTTTGAATTTTTAAAATGTATTTCATTGGTATGTGCGTGTATGTTGTTTTGGAGAAAGACTATCATCAAACGTCAGTTCTCTTGGGTTATCTTTATGTGTACAAGTACCCAAAAAATTTAAAAAAGCATGTAATAGAGAATGATGCTTGGTATTGCGCAAGTGGATTATAAACTGTTTAAGATTACTTAAAAACTTCTAAGAACTTGATGCACTTCCTCTGAAATCTTGCGCATAGTATTACTTTCTAGTATCGATACAGAAGGAAATAACTGATCATAAATGTTGAATCAATTACCTTTCATACTATAATGAAAGTCCTTTAGAAGACTTGAAATTCTAGAATCCGGTCTGATAGTAACTTTTCATTTAAAAGAAAATACAACAATGTTCCTATTTGGAGAAGGGATTATGGATTTGATTGAGCAAATTCTTTCAGGTAAAGAAGAGCACTTTTGTAAACACAGTGTTGGTTCTGCTAAAAAATGTTGAAATTATTCATGTTTAGAATATGGACCCTTCATAAGTATAATAATATGCATTTTATGAGCTTATTAAAATGGAATTTAAATCTGGGACAAAAATACATTGTCATTATATTATAGATAATGAAAATATGTTGCCATTATAATATGGATTATGACTACAAGTTTGAGGGAAATATGGTATATTGGAATAAAGCCTTATGTTACTTACTCCCTCCTGGTTAGAATCTTCTAGTTATTTCAAGTTCTTTTATGTATTGTGTTTTCTAATGGTTAACGGAAAATGAGTGCTCTTGTTTTACCAAAATTTAGGAGAAAGGGTTTTAGGCTCTTTGTCTGCTATCTCTTTCAGTCACTGAAAAAGATTGTGGGTCTAGTTTCCCATGTTGAGAAAATTCTGAAAAGGTCTTGTCTGGCTACATCCTCTCATTACACAAAAGTCCCTAGTCCCAAGTAGGCTATCAAAAGGTCTCATTTTTATCAGAGCTCTGGGAGCTCAAGCAAATACTGCACATATCTTCCGTTCTTTGGGATTCCATTATACTTCTGTCATCCCCTGAGATGACAAGCCTAGCAGTGTAATACAAGGACCAGTCTGCACCCAGGAACACGGCCCATGGCGAGCAGCTTTCCCATCTGTATTAGGATTGCTTATTTATTTCATACTTTCATGGATGCATTGCAATTACACGTCATAGTGAGATTCAGAGGGATACATTCATACACACCCACATCACTTGGTGTTTTTCCCTCCCCATCTCATGCTGTTCCCCCTTCCTTTCTCTGTACTTATTAGGAGATTGGTAGCAATACCTTCATATATGGACATGACACAATCAAACTATTTTTTCCCCCTTTCCACCTCTTTCCCCCAACCTCCTCCCACTTTTCTACTGGTCCCTCTCCTCATTTATCTGGAGTCCTTTTGGGTTCCTATTTTCTCTCTAGCTTCCACATATAGGAAAAATCATCCAACCCTTACTTTCTGAGACAGGCTTATCTCATTTAGCGCAATATTCTCGAGTTCCATTAATTTTTCCTGCAAAAGGCATAATTTTGTTGTTCTTATTGGAGGAGGAAAATTCCATTGTGTGTATATATTGCATTTTCTTTATACATTCATCTGTTGACAGACCCTTAGGTTGGTTCCATAATTTGGCTACTGTGAGTCATGCTGCTATAAACATGGGTATGCATGTATCACTTTTGTATTCTGACTTAATTCTTTTGGAAGTTACTGAGGAGTGGTATAGCTGGGTCATGTGGTGGTTCCATCCTTAGTCTTTTATGGAACTTCTACACTGATCTCTATAGCAGTTGTACTAATTTACAATTCCCACCAACAATGTATAAGAGTTCCTATTTCCCTACATCCTCACCAGCATTTATTATTGTTTGTATTCTTGACGATTGCCATTCTAACTGGAGTTAGATGGAATTTCAGGGTGGTTTTGATTTGCATTACCCTGATTGCTAATGATGTTGAACAAATGATTTTTGTGCTTATTGGAAATTAGCTGGATTAGTGTAGGGAGATCTGGTAAAAAAAAAGAGGGCAAAAGAGATAATTAAGTTTATTCCTGAAGATCATCATACTGTGCTTGGTGATTTTACATTTAAGGGATGTAATTACCCCATGGTTTGTAAAGCAATATAGTAAGGTGGGGAAGAGGATGTAGAACCTAGAGTCTAATGGAGCTGATGTGAACTTACCAGATAATGCAGATTCATTATTTGTAAATATGTGGTAAGAATCCATCCTTGCTAAGTCCCTGTTAGCACTGAAATTAATGTGTGCCTGACATGGAGCACACTGCGCATCCTTGATAAAGGTTAGCTCTGCTTATGTTTTTTTTTTCTTGTATTTTCAGAGACAAAAACAATCTAACAAGTAGATATTTGGACAGAAAACAAAACAAAAGAAAATAAAAAGAGCCATGCTTGCCCTCCAAATTAGCAGATTCTAATCCTGGAATAATTTTAGACAAAAGGAAAATAATATGCCTCTAGAAACAAGATTATTATTTCTTATATCTTAAAAGGAAAGCCAAACAAACTTGCAAATAATGTAGATTTTAAACACAACATTTCACTTGTAACTGAAAATAGAGGAAGCAAAATTTTTTTCAGCAAACAAAAATTTCTTAAAAATTTTAAAAGCCCAACATGTAGAAACAACAGGTATTGCACAACAGTATTATAATCTTTCTCCTTGGATAGAGGTAGGGCAGGAGAAAAAGACCAGGATATTTAAAGACTAGATGCATAATTTATGTGCAAAAAAAATTTTTGCAGGCTGTTGTAATAGCAAAGGAGATGGACAGCATCAGCAAAAATCAAATGAAAGTGGAGCTTTGATTAATCTTAAAATAAATCCCCCAAAGGAAGGACAATGAATTCCATGATTTCTGCTTTAGCAGTTATGGGAAGGTATGACTATTTAAAAGCCTTGAAGAACTGGTAAAGAAAAAAATCAGCCAAAAACCCATTTTCCCTTTGGTTGAGGTTACTGTAAATGCCAACATTTCTGCCAGCATCAACCATCATAGTATGGAGTTGGAAAAATCCTGAAGGAGAATGTTGTAATGTTTTTCCCTAAGAGCTCAAGTTTGACCAGCACTACACACAGGTTATATGTAGGACCACATATAATTCTTGGGTGATTAATTAAAATATTTTTTGGTGAATTTGAAAAAATAGCCGGACATGATGGCACATGCCTGTAATCCCAATACTTGGGAGACTGAGAGAGGAGGATCATAGGTTAGAGGCCAGCCTCAGCAACTTAGCGAGACCCTCAGAAACTAGTGAGACTCTGTTTTGAATAAACAACAACAAAACAAAAACAAAAACAAAAAGGATTGTGGATGGAGCTTGGAGGTAGAATTCCCCTGGATCTAATCCCTAGTACCACACACACACACTCACACACACACAAACACACACACAAACACACACACACACACCAATAATAATAAGTCAACATTTCTCTTCTTTGGGGTGCAGTAAATGAGTTCCATTTGGACTCTGAAGCAGCAGTTACTTGAGTGACTGATGTATGCCAGGCATTGTTCTAGGCTGGGCATTCTACAGTTGACAGTCCAGGTTTTTGTCCCCTGGAGCCTATATTTGAGCTATGGATGACAGACTATAAGCTCATAAACAACTCTATGAATAAAATGATTTTAGGAGGTGTACGTTCTATGAAGACATTAAAATCCTGCAGTAACCCAGAGCATGCCTAAGTAATGTGTGACTTCAGCCAGGACAGAGAAGGCTGCTGAGAAAAGGTGTCATTGGAGCTGAGCTCTGCATCATGAGAAGAGGGGAGGTGGGAAGTAGGAAGGAGAATTCTATACAGGAGGCAGCGAGTGCAAAGATCCTCAGACCAGAACAAACATGGCATATTCTGGGCATTGAGAATTGACCACTGCAACTGGCACATGTGGGAGGAAGGGGCAGGAGATAGGAAATAAAGTCAGGGAGGATATATCCACATATCTACTTGTCTAAGCAGAGCAAATCTGGATTTGCATGGTGCATGTGCATGGTAAATCTCAGTGTTTATTTACTAAATAACTGGGGGAAGCTGATGGGCATTTAAAAGACCTTACAAATGGTTCTCCTCTTTAGTAATGTGCAACTAAAGAAGAGGGATATAATGAATTGTTTGTCCATTAGGTTATAGTTTTGCTTGATTTTCAAAATCACCCTTTGTCTCAGTCAACACTCTCACAGCTATAATCTAAAAGACCTGACCACATGACTTAGAGGAAGGAAGATTTATTTGCTCACAGATTCTTGGAGATTCTGGGTTCAGTCTATGTGAGGCTGGGGTCTGGAGCTCAGGGCATCAGTGGGAAGCAGAGAGAGGGAGAGATCAAGGTTCTCCTCTCACATCATGGAGGCTGGAAACAGAGAGGGAGGGAGGGAGGGAGAGAGAGAGAGAGAGAGAGAGAGAGAGAGAGAGAGGACGAGCAAAGGGATTCAAAGACAAAAGCACTGTCTCTAAGGCCACACTCCCAAGGACCCACCTTCTCCAGCTGCACCCCACCATCCTAAGTTACCACCTGGATTTATCTACAATGGATTTATCTACTGATGAGAATACAACCCGCATGACTTAATTAAATCAATGCCAAACACCAATAAATGAACTCTTCAGGGGATATTCTATATCCAACTATAATACCCTTACTTCCCTGGGGTCTGGTATTGAGGCTTCTGAGGTTGAAGGTCTGCCTGAGGACATAAAGCCAGGGTTGTGCTGCAGGACTCTTAGCAGGTGTTTGTCACCTCTTAGAGAGTGGCTTCCTCTGCACCCAGCTCAAGGATGGCCAAGCCATTGCACTAAGCGTGGCTGCAGAGCCCTTTCACGTTTCATCAGGAAGCTGTGCTCATGAAGGTGGAATTACACTAGCAGCACCCGTGCTATTTACAACAGCCTCCCATTAACAGTACTGATTTTCCTTGCAACATAGTCATTTCGAAAAGATGAAGTTAAGAATAATAGTAGTTGTCCAAACAAGTAATGTGTCAAATGCTAGGCTAAGGACAGAGAATATATCCCTCTTTAAAAATTACTCAAGAGAAAATAACCATTTGGTGCCAACTGAAATGACCCCACCATGCTTGAGAGTAAGAGGATTGTTGGAAGCAATTGGACAATCTGCTTCACCAGTTATAAAAATCTTTGGTCCTTTGACACAAGAATCTTACTTCTGGGAATGTAGAAAATATTTTTAAGTGTAAAATATTACTTACGCATGCATATGTCCTTTGTGGCACTACCTATAATGCATGAAAATAAAACAAAATTGAATATCTCCAAACAAGGGCAAATGGTAGGTTTATCCATGCAATGGGCTCTTGATAAATTCTTGTGCTGACATTTAAATGAATCTTTTTTTTTTTTGCAGTACTGAGGATTGAACCCAGGGGCATTCTACTTCTGAGCTACACCCCCAGCACTATTTTTTATTCTTTATTTTGAAACAGGGTCTCGCTAAGTTGCAGAGGGCTTCACTAAGATGATATAGCTTCATGAAGAGAATGCCTAAACATTTAGATGAACAAAGTAGAATTGGAAAGAATCGGACTCACCCTAACAGCACTTTAAAAATTGTATCAGCACATCTAGAAAGACTGGAAAGGAACAAGAAAATGTTGAAACTGACAGTGCATTCTTATGTTGCCACGTCAAGATTTTTTTTTTTTTTTGCAGTACCGGGGATTGAACCCAGGGGCATTCTACCTCCGTGCTACAACCCCAGCCCTATTTTTGTACTTTATTTTGAAACCGGAGTCTCACAAAGTTGCAGAGGACCTCACTAAGTAGAGAGAGAGAGAGAGAGAGAGAGCTGAGGCTGGCCATGAACCCGGATCCTCCGGTCTCCACCTCCCAAAGTACTGGGATTACAAGTGTGTGCCACCATGCCTGGCAAGATTTTTACTTTAATACCTTGCCTTCCATTTTATTCCTGTAATGAATAAAATACATTTTAGCAAGTGATTTGTTTGGAAAACTACTTTCATCTTGGTGTTGGGAATCACATCCGCCCATGCCCCTGCTGTTTACTGGTTAACCTTGCTGTCTCAGTCAACATCCTCACTGCTATAAACCAAAATGACTGACCACACATCTTAGAGGAAGGAAGACTTATTTGCTCACAGATTATTGGAGATGCTGGGTTCAGTCCATGAGAAACCAGGGTCTGAAGCTCACGGCATGGTGACAGGAAGCGGAGAGAGAGAGAGAGAGGGTGTGGGCAAACCTCTGCTCTCACAACATGGATGCCAGAAGCAGAGAGAGAGAGAGAGAGAGAGAGAGAGAGAGACACAGAGAGAGAGAGAGAGAGAGAGAGCAAGCAAGCAAGGGGATTCAAAAACTCAAGCACAATCCCCAAGGCCACACCGCCAGAGACCTGCCTTCTCCAGTCACACTGCACCATCCTAGGTTACAACCCAGATAATTGCATTCTAACAGATTTATCTGCCAATGAGATTACAACCCTCATGATTTAACTGTATCAACCCGGAGCTCTTTGAGGGCATTTTATATCTGATCATAACATTTGTTCACTCTAAACCAGGGGAAGAGGAGATGAGACAGCAGGCGAGGAGATGTGGGACTTCTGCATGGTCTGTTCTTGCTCAAATCCATGGATGCTGGTGACTGAGACCTTGTGTTCCTTCCGATGGGTGCTCCCACCCATGTCTAGAGAAGCAGTCCTTCCTTGAAGGGTGCAAGGGAGGTACTATCATGACAGTGAGTTGCTGTTGGCCCGAAGTGGGAAACCTTCTATCTGCAGCATTTGGGGAAATGAAACTCCATGCCAGATCTGCAAGAGGAAATTTCATGAACCCGCAGAAAGGCCATGGGAAGGGCTTGTTTCTTTAGCATAACGGCACCAAAAATAATTCTCCTTCTTCCCTTTATGCAGTTCATAGTTATGAGCCCCAGTGGGATAAATGATTAAAAAAACAGCATAAACTCCCCAAAGCTCTGAATGCCTTGCTTGCAATTATTAGCAGACTGAGCTTCCTAATGACCTTCCTATTGAAATATCCATAGAAACACACATACGCACACAAATATTGCAGTGACATTGGTAACAAAGGCTATTCTTCAGCAATGGGTTACTTTCTTTTTTTTATACTTTTATTGGTGCATTATAGTCTCACATCATAATGTAAATCATAGTGATAGTGACATACATGCACACAGCACTTGGCGGGCTTTCCCCGGCTCTCTCCCCATTCCCCCCTTCCCCATACAGGGTATTGAGACTGACATTGGTATTCTCACATATGTACATAATGTCGATGGAAGTAATTCCTTCATTGATCCTCACTCTCCTACCTCCCCTTCCCCTAGACAACCTCCCTAAATCCACTGAAGTTTCTCCTCTATTATCTGATGTCTTTCTGGTATCCTGATTACTCCCTAGCTTCTGCATATTAGAGAAAACATATGCTCCTTCACTTTCTGTGACTGGCTAATCTCACTTAACATAATGTTCTCCAGGTCCATCCATTTTCCTGCAAATGACATAATTTGGTTCTTCTTTATTGCTGAGTAGAATTCCATTGTGTGTATATCCCACAATTTTGTAATCCATTCAACTGTTGATGGACACCTAGGTTGGTTCCATAATTTGGCTCTTATGAATTATGCTGCTATGAACATGGATATGAATATATTACTGTAATTCTCTGATTTCAGTCCCTTTGGAAAGATACCCAGGAGTGGATGGGTTACTTGCTTGAAAATGTTTCCTGAAGAAATTGAGAAATGTTGGAAGTCCACTCATTCTTAAGAGTAATGTATCAAGGTAAGAGAAAATGAGAAACGGATTCCTCCTTACCCTGTGGTATAGCCTCACATTAGAAACCCAGGATTTTTGCTGCTGAACAGATATAACAGAGGGAATATCCTCTCTGCTCCCCAGGAAGCATTCTGAGGCATCCTTGGCATAGTCTTTTCCTACACTCATTCCCCCTGGCCCAGTAGTACCTCTTTCTTCTTTCTCTCTTTCTTTCTTTCTTTCTTTCTTTCTTTCTTTCTTTCTTTCTTTCTTTCTTTCTTTCTTTCTCTCTTTCTTTCTTTCTTTCTTTCTTTCTTTCTTTCTTTCATCTCTCTCCCTCTTTCTTTTCCTTCCTTCCTTCCTTCCTTCCTTTTCCTTCCTTCCTTCCTTCCTTCCTTCCTTCCTTCCTTCCTTTTCCTTCCTTCCTTCCTTCCTTCCTTCCTTCCTTCCTTCCTTCCTTTTTTCTTTCCCTTCCTTCCTTCCTTTTTTCTTTCCCTCCCTCCCTTCCTTC
>PVJS01056768.1:0-12245 GCA_004027185.1 Glis glis | reverse complement strand
AAAAAAAAAAAAAAGAAAGAATAAAAAATAGGGCTGGGGGGTGTAGCTCGGAGGTAGAATGCCCCTGGGTTCCATCCCCAGTTCCACAAAAAATAAATAAGTAAATAAATAAATAAAAAGCCCTAGGGGTGCAGCTCAGTACTACAAAAAAGAAAAACAATTATGGGACAATAACTTTTATAACTATTCCTCCGCTATTCCTTCTGGAACAGTGGACAGAGGGGAACAAACTCACTACTGCCTAATAAGCAGGCATCAGAAAACAGGAGGGACTGCCAAAGCAAACCTTGCAGAGCCCAGGATGCTTCATTCCTTGCCTGGGGGATCAGACGCTGCACAGGAGGCCGATCCGCCCTCACAGAGGTGGTCCTTTGGGCACCACAAACCATCTGCCTAGCCTCCTTTCGGCCTTTGCCACTTCTCTGTTGAATTTCACCACCATCATTCTCATTGTGACATTCAGAAGTGGAGTGACTGAATGCTTATTATGTGCCAGACATTGCTCTTAGGAGCTTTATCCGCATCAACTCATTTATTTCTCACATACAGATGAGGTGGGTACCAGTACTGATTCCATTTTAAAGATGAGGAAAGCCCAAGCTCCGTAGCTGATTAACAGCACATCTGTGACTTCAGATGTGACTGTTTCCCATCAGGCCATGCAGCGTCCCAGGGCAACCATTCCAGCTGCATTTAGAAGCCCATCAACCGAACACATGGAGTTAAATCTACAAGCAAATAAAAGCCTAGCAATGGAAGCAGAAGACCCAGAGCTCATGACAGTTCGGGGAATACGCTGTCAAGCGAGGCGGGACATTTAAGGAGCGCCTCTCCTGATTTACATCTACCCATCTCTTCAAGCCATGCAGTGAGCTCCTTGGGAGAATAAAAAGCACCAGACCTAGTTGTAAAGCACCCTTGATCTGGTCCAGGCCCGATTTCCGCTCTGCTTCATTCCGGAAACGTCTTCGGATGGTAGGAAAAACCTTGGTCTCCCAAGCTTTCACCAGCAGGGCATAGTGGTCCTCCTGGAAGGAGGAGGAAGCTTGTGAGCAGAGGAGGAGCGCTCATGCAGACAGCGCTCGCCCCGGGGCCCCACCCCACTCCACGCCAGTGGAGGACACACAGGTGCAGAGCCCTGCACTCAACACAGCCCTCAGGCCAGGGAGGGACAGCGCGATGGAGCCAGCTCTGCCCTTCCCCCGAAAGCCACAGGAGCACTTCCACGGCGCTGTGAACTCACTGCTGCCTTACTGCTAAAGAACTTCATTTCTCCCACACCTGGACGCTCCTGGGCAACAGAGCCCTGCAGACACGGCTATCGACAGGTGGCAGAGAAAGATGCACGTGCCAGAGTGACTTCAAACACATGGCACACTGAAGGTAGAGCAACACCGGCCTTGCAACGTCTCGTCCGAAGCACTCCTAGAGGCTCGTCCTTGCTACCAGGGCGCTAAGCAGACGCTGCCAAGTCCTGAGCCCTCACCTGCGGGATGTCATCGTCATCGTCGTCATCGCTTTCATCGTCTGCAATGGGAGGTGGATGAGGGTCTGGGCCAGAGGTGATGAAATTCTCATAGCTGAGCTTAACTTTATAGTGACAGGAGGTGTCACTATCGTATTCTGTAACAAAGCATGACCACAGTGAAATCAAACAAGAGCAGGCTGGAAAAATCACTAATTTCTCACCCTGGGATAAAATGGATTCCCTGAATTAGCATTATAGACAGACTTTTCTTTTTGGTACTGGGGATTGAACTCAGGGACATTCTATCTCCAAGCTACACCCCCAGCCCTATTTTATTTTGATTTTGAAACAAGGTCTTGCTAGGTTGATGAGAGTCTCACTACTTGCTAAGGCTGACTGCAAACCTGCAATCCTCCTGTCTCAGCCTTCCAAGTACTGGGATTACAAGTGTGCACCACCACACTCGGCTAGAAAGACTCCTAGAAAGCTAAGAAAAAGAAACTTAAAGCACAGAGTTAAGAAACAAGTAATCATCTATGATTACCCTGAATCCTGAGATAGTTTTTATGGGTCTAATTGATTCAACTCAGAGAAAACCATTAGAAAGAACCAGACTTTTCACCCAGTCTGTGAACCAGTATCCCACAGGTCAAATATGGCCCTCAGTCGGCTTTAGTTTGGTGAGTTCAGTTTTACTAAAAAAAAAAAAAATTTTTTTTTTATACTGGGGATTGAATCCAGGGGCATTCTACTTCCAAGCTATATCCCCAGACTTACTTTATTTTTTATTTTGAAACAGAGTCTGGCTAAGTTGCTGAGAGTCTGTTCTCAAACTCGTGATCCTCCTGTCTCAGCCTCCCAAGTACTGAGGCTACAGGCATGTGCCACTGTACCTGACTATACAATCCCCAGTACTGCAAATAAATAAATAAATAAATAAATAAATAAATAAATAACATTATAAAATGAAGAGATTTCAGATATACTTCTGGGGTCCTTAGCTGACTCACACTGTTCTGCTGGCACTAAATAGTGAAAGGCTCCCTTGCTGTGGGAACGTGCTCTCCTGTCCGCCATGCCGCCTGCGTCCCTGTTCCCTCCCCTGGCTGTCACCCCTTGTCACATTACTGACGGCACTTGGGTCTGCGGCCTCTGGCTGATGGGGACGCCCCAGGCCAGTGGGTTTATGGAATTCAAGCACTCATGTTCCCGGGCAGCGGTGGGGCCCTGGGGGAGGTGGCTTACGTTGCTGAGCGGTGGCCACAGCAGCAATCCGGCATGGTGGCCCATGGGTGCCAGGGTCTGATGCAATACTGGTGCCGGCGTCATTGTCACTGTCGGATGCCATGGCAAAGGGCAGGGCCTCGAAGTTAGCGCTGATCTCCTCCGCCAGGTCGGTGCACAGGTCAGCGGCGTTGCGATGGGCCTGCCCTTCAGCATAGGCAAAAGGGCGGGAGCCAAAGTTGGCTCGAGTTTTGGTGTTCTGGGAAGAAAGGAGATCAAATAAAGGATTTGAAAGGTTTCTGGTTTATTTTGATTTATGTTTTTTTTTTTTTTTGCAATACTGGGGATTGAACCCAAGGGCATTCTACCTCCAAGCTACACCCCCAGCCCTATTTTTTATTTTGAAACGGGGTCTTACTAGGTTGCAGAGGGCCTCACTAAATAGCTGAGGCTGGCCGTGAACCTGCTATCCTCCTGTCTCAGCCTCCCAAGTACTGGGATTACAAGCATGCGCCACCTCGCCGGGCCTAATTTTAATGCCCCAAGGTGCGCTTCCCTAAATGGGAAATCAGCAGTGACTCACGCCCTGATGCCTAGAGCCTGCCTGGCAGCGCCGCCTCTCCCTCCCCTCCCTGCAACTCACATGCAGTGCCTTCTCCTGTTCCCAATACTGTTCCTTTTTACCTGCCACCACTGCTTGTGCTATTCTCTCGACCTAGAACATTCTATTTTCTCTACCTGGAACATTCTTTCTTCCAACTTTGCCTAATGAAGACCAATAACATTCCAGACCTGGCTCAAACAGCATGCGTGAGTATGTGAGTGAGTGAGTGTGTGTGTGTGTGTGTGTGTGTGTGTGTGTGTTACTGGGGATTGAACCCAGGGGCACTCTACCACTGAGTTACATCCCCAGCCCCCTTTTTCCTCCTCCTCTTCTTCTTATTTATTTATTTATCTATTTTTGTTTTTTGGTACTGGGGGTTGAACCCAAGGGGCATCTAACTCCGAGCTATACCCCCAGCCTTACTTTGTTTTTATTTTGAAACAGGGTCTCCCTAGGTTGATGAGAGTCTCACTACTTGCTGAGACTATCCTCAAACCTGTGATCCTCCTGTCTCAGCCTCCCAAGTATTGAGATTACAAGCGTGTGCCACCACACCTGGATTTTTATTTATTTTTGGTACTGGAGATTGAACCAAGGGCCATTATACCTCTGAGCTACACCTCGAATCGGTTTTATTATTTATTTTATCTTGAAACAGAGTCTCACTAAGTGCTCAAGCTGGCTTTGAACCTGAGATCCTCCCGTCCCAGACTCCCAAGTACTTTGGTGTCTTTCATTTTTTCCTTCCTGATAGGAACAAATTGCTAAGAAGAATCTGCTCTCCTTTGATGACAAGGTAACTTGCCTTTTTCTGAATGTGAACCACAGGCCACATCCCACCGGAGACATCTTCAAGGTATGGTGAGAGGCGCTGCCCGCAGTATGTGAAGTACACCCGGCCCTTGGCGGGCTGCCCGGGCGGAGGAGGAGTCCCCTCGGTTCTCTCCCAGCCAATTCCTGCCACATCACCTGCAGCAAAGAACAGGACAGGGTACCACGCATTTCCCCCTTTAATTGACTATCAAGTAAACTTCTAATTTGCAACCGGCATGAGAGCGTAACAAAAGCAAGCATGCCTCTGCGTTACCAAATGGAGGCTCTAAGGGTAACGGCCTTATTTACTATTTTTTTCCAAAGATGTAGACAGAAATTTATTTAGGAAAGTAAGAAATACACATTCAAGGGAGAATGCAGGCCACCCCAAAAGTGAGAGAAGTCAGGTAATGGCCTTATAAAGTGAGAAGTTTGGTGTAAACTAGGGCCCAGCAATGACAAGTATTTGATTTTCACTAAAAGACAAATCACCCATTTCCACTTGCTGAATTTATTTAACTTTAAGCCACTTAGACCCAAGCCTGGGGCCAAGAGAAATGCACGAGGTAAAAACACTCCTGCTATACTCACCAGGAGAAAGAGTCACGTCTAAGCGGACGCTCTTCCACTGTAACAAACTGGAGCCGTTGTAGTGCACAGCTCGGCCATTGCTAGGAAGAAGACGAGGGAGGTCAAGGCTAAGACTCACAGCCCGCACGCGGCAGGTAAGAAGGCCGGGGAGGGCTTCAGTAGCACGAAAGCCGTCAGAAACCCCGACAGCGACTCTCCTTCCCCAAACGTACTTCCAACTAGGATTTACCACATTTTGGGGTGTACTGATTATTACGATATTACTTTAGTATTAAAATACCCACACTAGTATCTCCCAAACTTTTTTTTTTGTGGTACTAGAGATTGAACCCAGGGCATTCTACCTCTGAGCTACATCCCTAGCCCTTTTTATTTTTTGTTTTGAAATAGGGTCTCACTAGGTTACTGAAAGTCTGGTCAAGTTTCGAAGAATGGTCTTGAACCCGTGATCTTCCTGTCTCAGTTTCCCAAGTACTGGGATTACAGGAATGTACCGGCCCAAACAGTCTTCATAAAATAAAAGGATATGAGCCGGGTATGGTGGTGCATGCCTGTAATCCTAGTACTTGGGAGGCTGAGACAGGAGGATTGCAGGTTTGAGGACAGCCTCAGCAATACAGCAAGACTCTCAGCAACCTAGCGAGATCCTGTTTCAAAAACAAAGTATAAAATCAGGCTGGGGATGTAGCTCAGAGGTAGGATGCTTCTAGGTTCAATCTCCAGTAAAAACACACACACACACACACACACACACACACAGTTAAACAGGTTTTTCACTGCAGGACAACTAGGAAGGAATCATGCAAACATGCACTGTAAATACCCAATCAAGGAAAATAATGTGTTCCCTTCCTCAAACTTATCAGAAGACAGAACTTGATTTTGGCTTCCTGAATACCTATAAACATCTGGTAGGAGCTACTGTGCTCTGGAAGACTGACTTGCTTTTTAAAATTAAAAGCAGCAGTAGCCACTTACTTGTGGAAGAGGCAAGTGCCCACCGGATTGGTCCAAGCCCCATCTCGTTTTTCCGCTTCTGTAGCAAAGCCAAAGGAAACTATTGGTCCAGTGTCGTCATCAGTATCTCCATAGGAAACAATTTCAATTTCCCAGTAAAAAGATGGGGCCTGAAGAGACACCAGAGGAGGCCGACAGTCAGACGGCTGGCGAGGGCTCTACCACCTGCTTTTTCTTTCAGGTTGGAAGGAAACAACAGAAGACGGCGTGCTGAGGGCTCTCTCACCTGAACTGGCAGAGGTGAGGTGGCGTAGATGAAAGTGCCCCTTGGCAGACCTCCCCCGGCGCTGGGGTCGGCCAGGAATGTGACTGAGGTCAGGTGAGAGGAGAACATGCAGGCCCGCACAGGAGGAAACACGCGGGACGGGCTCCAGGTAATCTCTTTGGGCTACATGGAGGGGAAAACCTCATTCAATAGAATTTCACACATGAATACCATTGCCCTCCCAATGATTTAACTGATGGTATTAAAATATCAGCACATATATGTAGATGTATATATGCATCTTTTTAAAAAAGATTTAATTTTTTTTTTTTTTTGGCGGTACTGGGGATTGAACTCAGGGGCATTCTACATCTGAGCTATACCCCCAGCCCTATTTTTTATTCTTTACTTTGAAACAGGGTCTCACTAAGTTGGGGAGGGCCTTCTAAGTAGCTGAGGCTGGCCGCGAACCCGGATCCTCCCGTCTCAGCCTCCCAAGTACTGGGATTACAAGCGTGCGCCACCACGCCCGGCTCAGATTTAATTTTTTAACTTATTTATTTGTATGTGGTGCTCAGCATTGAACTCAGGGCCTTATGCATGCTAGGTAAATGCTCTACGACTGAGTTACATTCCCAGCCCCTACATCTTTTTTAAATTACATGTGTGTATGTGGGGGTACCAGAGCTTGAACCCTAACCTTACCTCTGAGCTACACCCCAGCCCATTTTTATTTTTTATTTTGAAACACGGTCTCACTAGGTTGTTGAGAGTCTTGCTACGTTGCTGAGGCTGTTCTCAAACCTACAATCCTCCTGTCTTAGCCTCCCAAGTACTGGGATTACAGGAGTGTGACACCTTGTCTGGCTCATTCAGTATTTGATGGACATTTGGGTTGCTTTCACTTTTTGGCTATTGTGAATAATGCTGCTACAAACATTCAAAGACATACTAATTTTTAATATTGTGTGTGTGTGTTTGTGGTACTGGGGATTGAACCCAGAGGCATTCTACCTCTCAGCTATACCCCCAACCCTTTATTTTTATTTTTTTATTCTGAAACAGGGTCTCACTAAGTTACAGAAGGCCTCACGAGGTTGCTGAGGCTGCCCACAAACCTGCTATCCTCCTGTCTCAGCCTCCCAAGTACTGGGATTACAGGCATGTGCCACCACACCTGGCTTTATTTTTGTTTTTTAATTACTCGAATTATCATAAAATGGACTAAAGAACTACAATTTTTCTAAGAACTTTTCTTTTGCTGTTATTGTTAACACAGAGACAGTTTTGTAAATTCATGGATTCTGCTCCCTGCTATGATTTTTCAATACTCAGAAGGCCAGCTCAACGTGCTTTGGCGTCCAGACGACAGCATGTCATCGCAGCGCGTGTCCCTCCAAGGGCTCCGCACAGGCTCATTCTAAATGTTCCGAACATGCTCTTGGCATTCTTTAATGGCAAGTTGCGGCGGGCAGGTGGGGGCTCACCTGTCTCCGGTCAGCCTGCAGGGGCGGTGGGGGGGGCCGAGCACAGTCCCGGTAGAGCATCCTCAGCCGTTCGCACTGCACCTCCACAACCGCGAGCCGCTCTCCTGCAGAGGGATGTGTGAACTGTGACAACAACTCCTGCAGCCCCCAAGGGGGCGCCCACTCCTTTGAAGTATCACCAAAACAATAAAATTCACTTCCAGAGATCATTTAAGTTCTTACTAAAGAGCAAATGGCGCGATACCTTTGTCTCTTACATGAAGCTCAGCGGCAGGGTAATGTGGTGAGCACATAGCTCTGGAGTTGGACTGCCTGGATTCAGAACCTGGTGCCAGCACTAAGTATTTACTGTCTGACTTAAAACATGAGGATAGCGATAGTACCTATATCTCACAGGGCTTTACAAAGATAAGACAAAGTAACTTAGGAAGGGCCCTGAGCCAAGACCCCTGGCACAGGGCACACAATAAATGAGAGCTATTTTTTATCATCTCATAAATGATGGCTATTATATTAACATCTAAATTAATTTTTAAAAAATTTATATTGGCTGGGCGTGGTGGCACACACTTGTCATCCCAGTACTTGGGAGGCTGAGACCAGAGGATCCCAGGTTTGTGGTCAGCCTCAGCTACTTAGTGAGGCCTCTTCAACTTAGGGAGACCCTGTTTCTAAATAAAACATAAAAATAGGGCTGGGGATATATCTCGGAGGTACAATGCCCCTGGGTTCAATTCCCAGTACCACAAAAAAAAAAATAATAATAATAATATTGAAGCCGGGCACAGTGGCACACACCTGTAATTCTAATACTCGAGGGCTAAGACAGGAGGATCACAAGCTCAAGGCCAGCCTCAGCAACTTTGCAAGATATTCTTGTGTGTGTGTGTGTGTGTGTGTGTGTGTGTGTGTGTGTGTATGTGTATGTACTGGGGATTGAACCCAGAGTTATGCTACTTCTGAGCTATACCTCCAGCTCTATTTTTTTTATTTTGAAACAGGGTCTAAGTTGCGGAGGATCTCATTAAATTGCTGAGGCTGGCATTGAAACTGTGATCCTCCTGTCTCAGCTTCCCAAGTGCTGGAATTACAGGCATGCACCACCTTGCTTGACTATGAACTATTAATATTTTATTTTATTTTTTGCGGTACCAGGGATTGAACCCAGGGGCGTTCTACCTCCGTGCTACACCCCCGGCCCTATTTTTTATACTTTATTTTGAAACTGGGTCTCACAAAGTTGCGGAGGGCCTCACTAGGTAGAGAGAGAGAGAGACAGGGAGAGAGAGAGAGACAGGGAGAGAGAGAGAGAGAGAGAGAGCGCGCGCGCGTGCACGAGCGCTGAGGCTGGCTGCGAACCCGTATCTTCCGGTCTCCGCCTCCCAAAGTACTGGGATTACAAGTGTGCACCACCATGCCCGGCGAATTATGGTTATTTTTTAACAGCTCTACCGCTGAGCTACCCCAGCCCTTTTTATTTTACTTTGAGACAGGGTCTCACTAAGTCATCCAGGCTGGCCTTGGACTTTTGATCCTGCCACCGCAGCCTCCAGAGATGCTAGGATTATGACATGTACCAATGTACCTGGCTAACAGTTCTTATTTTTTAGAAACACATACTAAAATATTTACAGATAAAATAATGTAATATCTAGTATTAAAATAATCCTGGGAGTTGCAGCATAGATGAAACCAGATCACCTATGAGTTGACAGTTATTAAAACTGAATGATGCAAACATGAAGGTTCAGTATACCGCCTCCCTGTATTTGTATTTGTTTGAATTTTCCCTTAAACGCACACACTCCTCTAAGGGTAGATGTCAGTGCAAACTCTTTTTTATTTTTGTGGTACTGGGGATTGAACTCAGGGGTATTCTACCACTGAGCTACACCCCCAGCCCCCTTTAAAATTATTTTCGTTTTTAATTTTGAAACAGGGTCTCGCTAAGTTACTGGACACTGGCCTTGAACCTGCAATTCTTCTGTCTCAGCCTCCCAAGTACTAGTATTACAGGTGTGTGCTATCATGCCCAACTATCAGTGCAAACTCTTGACTTCGAATTCAAATGTGGCCAATGACAACAGTCAGAATGTATATGCCATCCCTACAGATAACTTATAAATAGCTCTAATAGGGAAATAAAGGCAACGAAAGGTAAGCTGGAGAATGCTGATTCCTCACTCTTATGGACCGAAAGCTTCTCATCTCCATCTCTAGGTCCAGGCGTGAGTGAGCTGTGATACGCACTGTCCTTGGAGATCGGCTATCTGATGTGTGTGTGCGCGTGGTTAGACTCCGTTACCAAACTACAGATGCTCAGTGCGTCAAGGAGGGTGGAATGGGGAGGAACAGACTTACCAGCACTGCATTCCTGGGCGACTAGGTTAAGAACTTCAACAGCTGCTGGACACTGCTGTATGAATTCTTCGCAAAATAAGCTGTCTTCTAAAAGCTGGGCCATGACCAGGCATGCTCTTGATGTGAAAAGATTTATAACATTTCAAAGTCATTAATGTTCACGCTCTAAAAAGTCAACTGTGAAAAACATTTCAATCAGTTTTGTCCCCCCTTATACTTCCTATTCCCCTTGCTTTATGCTTAGCTAGATTGGTTTGCAAATATACAATCGGCCCTCCATACCTGCACGGGTTCTGCAGCTGTGGATTCAACTAACCGCGGATAAAAAATATTTGGGAAAACAAAACAAAATTGCCTGTGTACTGAATATGTAAAGGCTTCTTTTTGTTATTATCCTCTAAGCAATGCAGTATAACAGCTATTTACATAGCATTTACATTGTATTAGGTATATATAAATAATCTATAGCTGACAAAGTATAAGGGAGAATGTGTGTAGGTTCCATAGAAATACTACACCATTTTATATAAAAGACTAGAGCATATGCAGATTTTGGTATCCGAGGGGGATCCTGGGCTCAGTCACCCAGGGACGACTGTATAAATAATTTTTCTTTTCTCACACAGTAACTGCTGAACTGCATGGACAGTCTCCACTAATGGAGACCCAAAGTGCCTGGTGAAAATTCCTTTTTTTTTTTTTGTGGTTCTGGGATGATTTTTTTTGTGGTACTGGGGATGATTGAACCCAGGGGCATTCTACCTCTGAGCTATACCCCCAGCCCTATTTTATTTTTTATTCTAAAATAGAGTCTCACTAAGTTGGTGAAGCTGGCCTTGAACCTGAGAACTTCCTGTCTCAGCCTCACAAGTATTGGAATTATAGGCATGGGCCACCATGCCTGGCTGGTGACAAATCTTAAAAGCTTTTCCTAAACTGTGCTCTATGGGCAGTAATACAGCTCCAGAAGCAAGAGGGATCCCAAAGCTGGGAACATCTGTGTGCTCATTTTGTTCACAAGATTCAACATACATATTGGAAGTTTTTGAGAAGTTCCATTGTCAAAAGAGAAACTGCTTACTCCTGTTTAATGGTAAATAAATGTATTTGCAGGAAGAGACTGTCTTTTCTGACACAAACAGTGAGCACTCCCTCGTCCTCCTCCATCAGTTTGGAAAATGATGGACCGGACACATATCAATGTGTCTGAGCCATTTAAAAAAGTAAGTGTGCGATTCCTATGATAGAACAAAGTCCTTTTATCATGTGTGCTTTGCATACATCACAGTTTGATTGTTTGCTTATATTCTCAGGTGAACAGTTTAACCTTGACTTGAGTGCAGAAACTGGGGGAGGAAACAAACTTTGCTAAAGAGAGTGCAAGAAAATGGTTTCTGTCACTCCGCTCGCATGAGCATCATGCAGCGAGCCCTCTAAGCCCAAGGCGGTGGGGCCTACCCAGCACCCCTGCCACCGCCACCTGCCCCACCTCAGCAGCAAGGCCACCTGCGGAGGGTGCTCACCTTGTTCTTATTTCAGCAAGGAGCCGGACAACTGCCATCACAGGAGCGGACCCATCTCCTGTTGCAGGAAGCGAGGTGTGAATGGAGAGGCTTCCCTCCTGCGGGAGTAGCATGGACTGCACCGCCTGCACCACCTTCTCGGTAATGGACAGCTTGTGAAGAGGCAGGGCCTGACGGCACAGCGGGAGGGGCAGGGCAGAAAAAGTCAAGTAGTTAGTGTATAGGAAACTACACTGTTACTAGTGTCTGGAGTTAATTCTCAAATCTTCAGTGAAATAAAGTAAAATCATCACAGAAAATTGCAAACCAGATCAAATCAATCAAAAACATAATATATTGTGGAATATTCCTAGCCAACAAAGAAATGAATTTTGTCACCTAGAGGAAAATTTTCACACAAATGTTACTATTAAATAGTTACAACCAATATATAAATATACATCACAAGTAAAATTTAAGACCTCCTACTATTTGTGCTTCTCTACTGTGCACATGCATATTGCTCATTGAAGAACAGTATAATTTGCAGTGACATTTTATGAAGCATTTACAAACCACCTTACCTCTGATCTTGGAACACAAAGTCTAGACAGCGGAATAGTCAATGTGTCTGATGCCTGCGAAGTCTTCCGACAGTCTATGGGTGGGAATCTGACTGTAGCTATCCCTTCCTGCTCATTGATAGAAGCCACTACTCCAATGCTTCCTGATATTCCTCTACCTAAAACCTGGAGACAGAGATGGATTAGAACTACCTGCCAGCTATCTAAAGTGGCAGATAGGAAGAGTCCATTTACAGCTGTCATTATCTGCACTACAGTAATCATTTATTCTTTTTTTTTTTTTTGCGGTACCGGGGATTGAACCCAGGGGCGTTCTACCTCCGCACTACACCCCCGGCCCTATTTTTTATACTTTATTTTGAAACCGGGTCTCA
Organism: Glis glis; assembly: GCA_004027185.1. Lineage (NCBI taxonomy): Eukaryota > Metazoa > Chordata > Mammalia > Rodentia > Gliridae > Glis > Glis glis. The sequence goes on along the minus strand of PVJS01056768.1, from coordinate 15 downwards.
CGGAGTTGCGGAGGG